>JARFIW010001154.1:1000000-1232500 GCA_036346225.1 Platerodrilus igneus | reverse complement strand
ATGTATCGATATTCGATACGCAAAATCCCGTATCGCCCACCCCTATATACATACTAATGTCACAAATATTAAACTAGAAACTTTAATTATTTTGATAACAAACAATCTTAAGTGAAAGATCGAATTGTCAGTAAATACATTATTTTAAAACGATCTTGTGATTTTATTCCCAAAGAAAGAGTAGAAAAATTTATAGATGCGTATCGATTCGTACCGATAGATATCGCTACGTCTCGATATGTATACTTAATCTACACATCTAAAAGTTCCGATTCGAATCGCTATATATATATATATATATATATATATATATATATATATATCCGTACCGCTACGTATCTATACGTATCAATATGCATCGATACGAATCGATACGTATCGATACGCACCGATACGCATCGATACGTATCGATACACATCGATAGGAATCGATATGTATCGATACGCACCGATACGCATCGATACGTATCGATACGAGATATATATATATATATATATATATTGCTGTGATATTGGCTTTTTAGACCTACATACACAACCAGAATTCGATTCTCAAAAACCTTATCAAAACACCTTACCAATTGTCATCTTCTGGATTAACAAATGTCCCGATGAATATGCCTAGACCAGCTCAACTTGTAGAAACCTAAACCCATTAACAATAATCACAAAATGATACACCTATGAACTTGGTGTTAATTCTCATATTTTCAGTATAAGTTTGCAATACCTTTCTTGAAAGTTCAGTAAAATAAAACTTTAGGTTAAACATAAATTTATCTTCTCTTTAGTTTTTTTTCAAAATTATAACAAAGTATTTACAGCAAATTGTGGAGCTATAGTCTCTATAAAATTATCAATCGTGATGTTTCTTGAACCAAGCATGAATTAATAATTTAGAGAATTAAATGTTAAGTTATTTTGTGAATTAGTCTACATAAAATAATTATTTTTCTTGTCATTGGCAGTACTGCAAGCGACTTTACAATTGAAATTATTACAAATGATTTGAAAATGCCATCACTTTAAATTACCTTCAAAGTTTATATTAACTTTCAAAATATATCACGAGTACATGGTACAAATTAAACACACAAACTTTTTTTGTCACGCCATATGGCACAAATAACAAGTTATTGATACTTTAACATAAAAATTATTTCTTGTATTTAATTTACAGTATAAGAAAATTTAATTTATGATTATTAAAGATTCTACTTAACAAGGGAGATACATGTACTTTTACTAACATAAAATTTATCACCCACAAAAGTTTTAAACTTTAATCAAAGTGCAAAATACAGAAGAACAAAGGAAAATGTAGAACGTTCTTACCAAATAATGTAAGTTGAACCAACCAGGATCAGAAATGCACCAAGAAGTTCCTCCTAACAATCTGTAGAATTTAACCCAAGTATTCTAATTGAAAACCAGACATCTAACCCCAAAACCAGATTTGATACAGCATTAAAGTTGAATTTTAATTCTTGAAATAAAAGCAGATTCTTGCATGAACCTTATTTTCTAAACAGCCATATTCCAAATTTGATACAGCATTAAAGTTGAATTTTAGTTCTTGAAATAAAATCAGCTTAACCTCTAATTTACGCCTCACGCTAGTTGCATGCTCTTCGAAATTTCATGTTACTTGAAATTTACAAGGCATTCGAAAAATGCATGCTTAATGAGGTTTCCCCGGGATCAGTCACCGTGATTATCAAATGCACCACTAGTCGCCTATCTCATCCATTTATATCTCTCTTTTATTAACAACACTCCACAAGTGCCATACCAAGGATGATTTTCTTACACATACAATTTTTTTCTTCTCCTAGACCAAGTCCATCTGGCCATAGTTAACAGTAGATAAACCCACTTGACCTTCACCCTAACCAAAATTAGAACGAAAGTGACACGCTTTGTCAAATGACATCGATGAAGAGAGCTGTAGAGCCCAACCTAACGATGTTGTTACTATGCTATAATATGTCACCATAGTGGATGTATTTTATTGAAATATTTTTATAGGTTTTAAGGAAATATTATTACACGCCTGTAATTAGAATTGTAATTTAATTTAATAAACCTGATATCATCTTCTATTGTTTGTATACGATTATGATGGTTTGAAATGCACAATTAAAATAAGTTTATTTGTCTTTAGGACTTAAATAAAGCTACTGTATGTCATTATATATATATATATATATATATATATATATAATGTGATATTTGGGAATTAAAAGGGCATTATTTATTTATGCTGTAATTTATTTCGTGATTCAGCATGTAAAAATAACTAGCAACTTTAAAAAGCGCTTTTATAGTCAGTAGTTTTAAAATTACTAATTTTTCATAACGCATTTCAAGAAGCTAAAATTTCGTAATCCTTTAAATACTCATAAAGTATAGTTGGTGTTATTTAGAAACAATCCCGTGTAGAATAGAGCATTTAAATTTTATAGTTAAAAACAAACGTATTTTCTTGGATTTTGTCAAGAAGGGTATAAAACGTTAAACAAATAACAGAAATTCCAGATAGTGTTGGATACCGCAGTCAATTAGGATAGATTTGTACACTCGTTAAAACGATATAGAAATTAAGTTGAAGTGGGTTATTTTGTCGGTTACGAAAGAAGCTTGTCATTATAATTTGAATAACGGCCGCTATACTTGCAGCCACCTCCCCAATGCTCCACTCGGAGGTACTACATTGGGTTTAAACGCGAAAATAAATGTGCTTCTAATTCATTCTAACTTCATAGTTAATCCACCCTAAATAAAAAACTAAATAAAAATCTAACAAACCTAAAAATCTAACAAACCTAACAAACTCTAACAATCTAACAAACCTAAAAATCTGACAAACTGAAACAAAACTAAAAACAAAACTAAAACAGGGTTGCAAATAATGGTATCCCTAGCGCTGACTTTGGAGTGTACCCGATCAACAAGACACAAGCAAAAATGAGAGGGGGAGGGATCCGTAATACCGGATAGCAAACGCCGGCTCTGCTTACCAGTGCGACCTGAAGGGTCGTCTTAAAACTATCCAAATCGAGCTAACTAATTTAAATCCATCCCTAGCTTTCCCTATCATTCCCTAACTGATTTATATTATGATTACAATCTTCACAACTCTACTCTTCCTTCCCAAATATATACTGCAACCAAAATAGCGACAGAACGTCAAACAAAACAAATATGCCACAAAATACTACAATACATGCTAATAAATATAAAGTGTAAATATAAAATATCATCATCATCATTAGGTCTTCAGTCCTAGAACTGGTTAGACGCGTACCATCATTGTTCCCTATTCTGAACTAACCTACAGATTTCCCTGAAATATGCACAGTTTGCATCTATAACTGTCTGATCTAAGTCTACATCTACCTCTTTTTTCCTGTCTCTGCTTGTAATATATCACATACTACTTCCCAAAAATGCCTTAGAACGTATTCCGCCCTACTATTTCTCTTTTTCCCTAGATATCCTTGTTCCCCTACTATTTCTGTAACTTATTTGTTATTATCTTTGTCTGTCCATGCTATCGTCCTCATACATCTGAAGCACAGCATTTCAAAAGGCTGCTACCGTTTTTCTGTCTGCGTTTCAGACTGCCCGTATTTCATAGGCATACTGTGCTGTGCTCCACACATATGCTTTCAACAATTTTCTTCTTATTCTATGTTTGTTGTCTTTCCTCATAGGCGCTGTTCTTTCTTGTTAGATGCAGTTCGATCATTTTCTATTGTTTTACCGTTATATGCCCTATTTCTCCGCCCTTAAATGGTTGTGAAGGGAGGTAAGCAGCCTGTGGCTGCCAAGTTCCCCCAACACTTAACCATTTGGCGATTTAATATATTTTCCAATTTATCTTTTCGCACAGTCAACATTAGTTGTAGGTATTTCGCAACCAACAACTAGTTGTTTATACTAATCATCAGATTTATCTGCGCTTATTTTTTCGTCATTAGGTTTTCCGTCTCAAAACTGGTTGGACAGTTACCTGCACTTATTTATATTCTGAGCTTGCCTACATAGTTCCCTGAAATTCTCACACAACATGTGTATTCAGCTAGTTTCCTTTGTATTGTTTTCTAATTTTATACCCTATTTTACCGAGATTCAGTGAAGGAGGTTAAGCAACCTGTGGCTACCAAGATCCCCCAACACTTAGCCATTTGCCGAAATAGTGGTTTACCAGTAAATCCTTTCACACACTTAACATTATTCGAGAATATTGCCCAACCAATTCTTGTAGTTACTTATAATAATCATCATGTTTAAGCACAGTTATCTTTTCGTCATTAGTTTATCCATCTTGGGATTGGTTGGATGCGTACCTCCATTGATTTCTATTCTGGGCTAGCCTACACATCTCCCTGAAACCTCTACAGCCTACATCTTTTACTATCTGTGTGCAGTAGTCTAATCTAGGTCTGCCTCTTCTTCTGTTTTTTTATCTCTGCTTCTAATATATTCCGCACTATTCCCTCATGCCGTAGTATGTGGCCTATCATCCTATCTCTCCTATTTTTTACCGTTTTCCACATATTTCTTTCTTCCCTACCATTTTAGTACCTCTTCGTTCTTAACTTTGTCTGTCCATGATATCTTCATCATACGCCTGTAGCACCACATTTCAAAGGCTTCTACCTTTTTCTTGTCCGCTTCTCCTACTGTCCAGGCTTCACAGCCGTACAGTGCTGTGCTCCACACATATGTTTTAAGCAATCTTTTTCTTGTTTCTATGTTTGTGGACTTTTAGCACAGTAGTTGCTTTTTCTTGTTAAATGTAGCACGACCTTGTGCTAATCTTTGATTTATATTTTTTGCGTTTTTCCCATCTTGCGTTATTTGGCTTCCTAGGTAGCAGAAATCCTTAACCTCTTGTAAGTTCGTGTTACATACTTGTATTCTTGTTTTTGATTTATTTTCCGCACCTTTACATACTAAAACTTTAGTTTTAGTTTTGTTAATTTTTATACCGTATCTCTCTGTTAGAACCGTTTCCATTTCATTAAGAGCAGCTTTTAACTCTTCCTTGCTAGACGCTAATACTGCTATATCATCTGCAAATCTAAGCATACCAATTTTTTGTCCCTGCATAGTAATTCGAAATGTCTTCCTGCATTTGACAGTATTCATTGCCTCTTCTATGTACAAGTTAAAAATCAATGGGGATAGGGCACATCCCTGTCTCACCCCTTTCCTAATGTTTACTTCTTTACGTTCCTGCTCTAATTCTATTACTGCTGTTTGCTCTTTGTATAAGCTATGTACTATTCGTCTATCCCTATAACTCATTCCAATCTTTTGAGTATATCAAACATTTTTTTCCAATTTACATTGTCAAATGCTTTTTCCAGATCTACAAACCCTATATACATGCTTTCCCCTCTTTCTATTGTTTTCTCCATTATCACTCTCAGAGCTAAAATAGCCTCCCGTGTTCCCCTGTTTCGCCTAAACCCAAATTGGTCTTCTCCTAGTATTTCTTCAGCTCGTTTTTCCATTCGTCTTTGCACAATTCTAGTTAATATTTTTGACACGTGTGCTGTCAAACTTATTGTTCGAAAATTTTCACATTTATCCGCGCCTTTCTTTTTTGGTATAGTTACTATGATGCTACGTTTGAAATCTTTGGGTATCTCGCCTGTCTCATACATATAGCTTACAAGTTGGAAGAGACGTTCTGTTACTGCTTGTCCAGCGGCTTTTAGAGTTTCTGCTTGCACCTTATCTGTACCCGGCGCCTTACCATTTTTCAGACTCTTTAATGCTAATTCAAACTCGTCTCGAAGTATAGGATATCCCAAGTCATCATTTTCAATGTCTGATTCCTGTTCTAATGCAGTTAGTTCCTCTCCTGCATATAAATTCCCTATATATTCTTGCCATCTACTCACTTTCTCTATGTTTTCTATAATGACGTTTCCTTGTGCGTCCCTTGTATTTTTGCTATACGGTTTTATATCCCTAAAATTCATTCTAATTAATTTGTATGCTTCGTCTGTCTTTCCTATTTCCATCTTAGTTTGTACCTCTTTGCACTTTTCATCAATCCATTGTTCTTTAGCTTTCCTGCATTTTCGAATAATTTCCCATTTTAATGCTTTGTATCTCTGTTTTCCTGTTTCGTCTGATTTATTTTTGTAATTTCGTCTTTCATCTATTAAATTCACGATATCCTTTGTTATCCATGGTTTCTTATTTTCTTTTTGTGTATACCCCAGAATATCTCTGGCCGCCATGTCTAGGCTGGATTTAATGTTATTCCATTCTGTTTCTACTTCCTTAGTTTCAGATATTTTCCCGATATCATTCAGCAATTCATTTGACTTTTTTTCGAATCTTACTTGAATATCTTTATCTTTTAGTTTCTCTAAGTCCAAGTGTCTTTTTCCGTTCCTTTTTTTCAGATTTTTAAATTTAAGTGCGGCCTTCATAATTACGATGTTGTGGTCAGTATCTATATCTGCTTCTGGGTAGCTTCTAGAGTCTCTTTACTTGATTCCTAAACCGTTGTCTAACAAGAATGTAATCTATTTGATATCTTCCTATATCTCCTGGCATCTTCCACGTATATCGTCTTCTAGCATGATGTTGAAATAATGTGTTTGTGATGATTAAATTGTTCTTGTCGCAAAATTCTACCAGCCTATTTCCCCTGTCGTTTCTCGTGCCTATACCAAATAAACCTACTACCGCTCCTTCCCTTCTCTCACCTACAACTGCATTAAAATCCCCCGTAATTATTAAATTTTCATGTCCTTTTACGTATCTTAATATGTCTTCGATATCTTTGTAGATGGCTTCTACCTCTTCGTCACTGTAGCTAGAGGTGGGCATGCATACTTGTATTATTACTGTGTTTACCGGTTTAGATTCTAATCTAACCATGAGTACTCTTTCGTTCTTTTGTAAGTAATTTTCTACACAGTATCCTATCTTTTTCCGCATAACTATCCCCACACCCAAATTTCCTTACTCTGCTCCTGTATGAATTACCCTGAAGTCTCCACTCCAAAAATCCCCCGCCTCTGGCCACCGAACTTCGCTGATCCCTACTATGATAACCTATTCATTTCGATTTTTAGGTTCTCTAACTTACCTACTTGCTTCATACTTCTAACATTCCACGCTCCGACTCGCAGAATGTTCCCGACTCTTATTTTTAACTTTCCCATCGCATCCTCCGAATCTTTCACCCCAGAGAATGCCATCATGTTTGTTACAATTTAAGTACGCTGTGTACTTGGGAGATAATGTGGTGGTTTCCCGTTGCCTTCCACATCGCGGTAGTGTGTCTTAGACTGCCATACCGACCCCTATGGTCTCTGCCAATCTAAGTACCGAAAGAGCCGCTGCCCTCTTTCGGGGACCTGTCTTAGTCTGGTTCCTCACTAACGACCCTACTACTTTGGTTGGACCTGTAGTTTGGCTCTTTAGCTCATTAGAACACGCAAGCCATTTCACCTGTTCTAGTGATTTAGAACTTCGGCAAGGTGCAGGTCCATTCGAAATGGATACAAAATATAAATAAATATAATTATATAAATATATAAATAAATGTCTAATAAGCGTTAAGCATATAGCAGTGCACAAAATAGCAAAAGCATCACCCTATTTATCAGGTGCACTCGCACAAGCATTATGTCGGCTAGCGCCATTACGCACAAAACGTGCTTGTTAAATTATTTCAAAAACTACTAATTAATGTAAATCAATGCTTGTGCGAGTACAGCCGCCACAATTTAAGTCTTACCTCGATAATAAAATTCTCCAGCATCCGAAGATCTGGTCGTCTGCCTACATCTAACTGTAACTTACTTCTAAGGGGAAGATGGGGTGCACTGCTAAAGTCCCGGTGCGTATGCACTAAATGTTCTTGGGGGGGATCACAATCACTATCACTATCACTTCACTTTCAAGTCCTGGGGGGATGCGCGGTTTCACTCTATTTTATTATCTTTGTTTATTTAATTGTTTTAATTTAATGAGGGTTTCTGATTTAAATGTTATTGTTTATTTGTTATTATTTATTCCCGATTTCTCGATTTTCCGCACATAATTATGAAGATAGGCAGTGGCTGTATTAATGGTGTGGGGGTTTCTCGTGCATATTGGACATTTGGGTATAACTATCATGTTATTATTTTTTTTTCATTTTTTTTTTAATTTTTATATCAGGTTTTGGTTATATCTATGCTCGTATCCTTACTCACGCCAAGTCAATCTAAAATTTTTCAATCCTCCCACCAACCCCACCGAATTTTACACGCGGTTGTCATTGTCCAATCTCGCGACCCTTCCCGCGAATTCTTTTAAGGCTGTCCAGAACGCCTTTTGGTTAACCACTTCCCCGACATTCTCTAGGCTCTTTGACCATGCCAAACCTAGGATAGCTAGTTTGCCAATCAGCCAATCCTCGATTTCCCGCCTCAAACGGGCAGTCGAAGAGCACGTGCTCTGCGCTTTCCGCGCCCTCACCGCATTCGCAGCGGTCGCTGTTGGTTAGACCGAACCTTTGTAAATACGCCTTCAGGGCGCCGTGCCCTGTTATCAACTGCACTATTTTGTGATCGAGCTTAACCTCGACCTTACCTCTAGCTTCTATGCTCGGTATGAATTTGTGGGTCAACCTGCCCGTGGCAACGTTGTTCCACCTCTCTTCCCATTTTCGAATTGATTTTTCGCGCAGCTTTTTTTTGATTAAAGACCTCGGTATCGACGAATGTGATATCCGAAAGTCGCCCGTCGCGGCCTCTTTAGCTAATTCGTCAGCCCTATCATTTCCTACGTTACCATCGTGCGACCTAACCTAACAGAACTTTAAACGTCGAAACTCGAGCGCTGTATGCGCTACTCTCCAGACGTCCGCCTGGAGGTCTGTCGAGGTGTTCATGTTAGTTAATGCCGTCAGCGCTGATTTACTGTCACTGATTATATAATAATAGTCTCTGCCCGTGTGATTTATTACGTAATCGATAGCCTCTCGTATGGCTACCAATTCGCACTGGATGATAGTGCTCCAGTTCGCGAGTTTGGTTTGCAACCGAAACACCTCCCTTTTCTGCTTAAACACGACAAACGCCGCGCCTGCTTCCCGTCATCCATACGTGAACCGTCCGTGTAAATTCTGATACCCGTCGCGTCCCGATCTCCTTCGAAAAACTCGATTCCTCTAATATCGGCCGGGTGCCCCAACTCTGATACCACGATCTTTCTTGCAACGTCTCTATTACCAAGATTAATATTTTCGATAATTTCGCGCCCTTTCCCTATATCTATAAGTCTCCTATCTCTAATCTCCCTAACGGCATATTCGATAGGGAGAGTCCTACTGATCACCAGGACAGCCTCCGTGGAGGTGGTCCTGTATGCCCTCGCCGCCTTTACCGCGGTTATACGTTACACGCTCGTTAATTGACGCATTTCCCGGACTTTACAACCTTCCGCCCATACGGATGCTGCGTACAGCATTGCCGGTTCAATTGCTCCGGCATAGACCGTCCTCAGCGATTCGCCCCTGAAACCCCAGTTTATTTTCGCCGCCGCCATCATTCTATTTGATATTTCGCCGCCCTTACTTTCAACGTATTGTACGTGCGCTTTCCAATTTAATTTATCGTCGATCTTGACGCCGAGGTAGGTAATACAATCTTTAAACGGGTTTCGTGCCAAAATAAAGCGCCTCTGACTTTGCCGTGTTAAATTTTAATTTTACCGCCTGCGACCAATCGTGTAATTTCTTAAGCGCCTCGTTCGGTTTTGTGCGCATATCCATTAACAATCTCGATCTTACAATTAAAAGCGTGTCATCCGCAAACCCAACGATTGAGCATCCTGCGGGCAACTTGACCCTAAAGATGCTCTCATACAACAACTTCCAAAATGTGGGACCAGAACATGACCCCTGCGGGCATCCCCTTTCCACCTCACGCGACAGAACTTCACCCGGAATTTCAACCTGTGCCAATCGCCCCGAGAAATAACTCTTAACCAAAGACATCAAGTTACGCGGACAACCCCTACGATCTAACTCGCAAACGATTAATGGCCACCAGGCAGCATCAAGCTCCTGAAATGTCCAAAGCAATAACGACACAGTACTCTTTAGCATCTCTCGCCTGCTTTATTTCCCCGACAACGAACTCTAACGCGTCGATAGTCGACTTGCCCTCCACGAAACCAAACTGTCGGTTATTAAAACCGCCGCTGTCTCGAACTAGGTGCTCAACACGCGTAGTCATAACGCGATCTAAAACTTTCCCCAGCACCGGTAGCAAGCTAATTGGACGATAGCTGCCCGGATCTGACGCATCCGCCTTTTTAGGTTTGGGTATAAATTTCACGTTCTGGATTTTCCAGCAACGCGGAAAAACGCCCCTTTCTAAACAAAGATTAAATAACCCGACAAAGACACACGGGGCTAACAGGCAAGCCTCCAGAGCTGCGTCTAAAGTGATTCCATCGTGCCTCGGTGCCTTCTTAGGGTTCATCCTCCTAAGAGCCCTAACGACCTCGTGAACTAGGATTGCCTTATCGGCACCTGTTCCTTGCGCCTCTGCAGCTTCCCGACGTACTAAATCGTGCGACCCTTCATCCTCCTCGGGATTATCCGATGGGAAAAATTTCTCTAGTAAATATTCCGCTGTGGTTTTAAAACCTTCCGTGTATTCGACATTGGTTTTCATTATATTACTGAACGCGATTTTTGTTGTTTTCCTCTAATTACGCGGTTCCCCAGGGTTCTTTCTCCGAGTTTTGCGTGCAGAATTCTTTAAATTTATTCGTTCGCGTTTCTTCTATTAATATTTTATATTCGCGGTAACTTTGATTATATTCTATTCTCCGTTATTCTCTTATATCTTCCGAGGCGCGTTGATAGCGGCACCTTAGGTTACGCGTTTCTGCCCGCTTGGTGGTTAGTTCCCGGGTCCACCAAGGTACGCTGTCTTTAAATGTCTTCTTTCGCTGCATGGAGTACGACGACGCGTCTACCACCGCGTCGTTTAATTTTTCCGCGAGTGTTTCTACTTCGTCTGCCTCTCGGCAGTTAGATAGCTCATTTTCGAGCACAGGGATACTTTCGCCAAATTTTTGTTTAAATCGTTCCCAATTTGCTTTTTTATTACAGAACCGCGGAAATATAGTTAGCTGCTCGTTTGCGCTTGTTTTGATTTCAACGTCCCATGTTATTAATTTATGGTCAGAGAGCGTTTCTTCGTCCGACCTTAATTTCCAATTACAAATCGTTTCTAACATTTCGTGCGAGACTGCAGTAATATCTATAAAACTGCTGCCTCTATGCCCCTCAAACGTAGGTGAATCATCAGTGTTTATCACACTAAGGGCCCATTCCGTAAAAAGATCAGCAACCTGCAAGCCTCTATCGTCTTCGATAGGGCTGCCCCATAATGGCGACTCGGCATTAAAATCTCCCCCGATGATTAGATTTTTATTTCTTCCGATTTTACGAATAATATTATCTACTTGAATTATCAAGTCTTCGGTTTGGGGATTTTCCCGCCGGGAATCGACCGGCGGGAGGTACGCGTTTATGACGTAGAACGCATTTCTTCCTGATTTGATTTCAGCCGTCGTTAAAAATTCGTTCGATAAATTATTTAATATAATTCCGGCGCACGTCCCATTATTTATTATTATCCCGCTACGCGGTCGTTTACCATTCGCACTTAATACGGTAACCCCCTTCCCAAGACCTGTTATTTTGTGGCTATACAGGTGCGGTTCCTGTATAAACCCGATGTCGATATTATTTTCGATGAATAACTTAACGAAGTTATTTGTTGCCCCTCTACCTTTCCCGAGGTTTAGTTGCGCGAATTTAATCTTCTTGCTTCTTATGGACTTTGTTTTATCTTCACAGTCCATAATCGATGTTTCGTGTGATTGCGTTCTTTAGACGCTGCATCGTGGGGCATCTGCTCGACTTGGCGTCGTGGCGCGTATCGTGCATCGCGCCACCGCCAGTTCTGTCAGCAGAGGACTTCCTTCCGGCAATTCTTGAATTCATGCCCGACCTCGGCACAGTTACCGCACCACTGTACCTTCTCTCTGCATTCCATCGATCGATGGCCGTATTCGTAGCACCGGTAACACTGGGTCATCGAGAAGTGGTCCCGGGCCCATACTCTTCGCCACCTGAGGTTAATAGCATCGGCTAATATATGCCTTCAAAGTGTGGGGGTCACTTCGAAGACTACGTTGGCGAAGGGATTCCTAGGGCCCTTTCCGCCAAACCTGAACTTCTCTCTCAGGTGGTCTTCTAGCTTCAAATCGCCAAAGCAGGGATTCTGGCTCGCAATCAACCGCACGAGCTCTTCAGCCTTCATCCCCGCTTCGACCCTCGGAAGAACGACCCGTGGACGTTTCTTCTCAATGGTATTCGCCACGAGTTCTTTGCAGTTACCGCCGACCTTCAACTGCAGCTTCTTGGCGTCGTCGCGACCTGCGCACTCCACAACGACACCGCCCCGGCGCGTCCTACGAGCTCCGACCACAACAAACCCATCTCGAGCGGGATCGATCTTTTGCTTCAGGGTCGTCATCACGTCGTCCTTCTGGCCTGGCTTGGCGTCGACCCTGACAACAAACGTAGGGGTAGAACCTAAAGCTGCAGCGGCGTAGGAAACCTTGCGCTGCACCAACGCACCCTGACTCTGGCCTCCTGAAATGATAGAATTCGCCGCCGGATTTCCCCCGACAACACCAGCTCTCCCTGAACCATCTAGGCAAAGACGAAGCGCCCTAACCATACCTATAAGTTGGTTCGTAACGTCGCGGATATCATCCACGGCGTGCCGAACCATCTTCCTGTCCTCCACGACTATAGTGGCGGAAGTCGTCGGCACCTTCCCATAGACGGCAGCGTGCGCCTTCCTCACCCTAAACTTCAAGAGCTCCAGCTCATCGAGGTCGCTAGCATCAACGCTAACGTTGCTGCTAGTCGACATCGTGCGCTGGGCTCTCGAAGTAGAGGGCAATTCTGGCGCCGCAACCACCACGGGAGGCCCCGGCTCCCCCGACACGACCGCCGCAGACACAGGCTCCTCTACCTCCTCCTGAATCCCTAACATAACGTCTTTTAAAACTACCTTCAGCTGTTTCCCCCCAACAGCGCCCTTAGCCTCCGACCTATCAGACTCCGACCGATCTCCCCTCTTCTTCCTGGGCAACGGCTCCTCGTCGCGGTGGACCACCATGCTGACAAAACTAACAACAAAGAATGACGCCTAAAACGCAGCTCAAAAACGACTTGACCGTTACGACGCTAGAAGAGCGCAAAACGTTGGTCCAATAAAAATGTTTTGTTTAAAGGTGAACCGTAAGCAACCTTGTATTTATTTAAACTTCGAACCGCCCAATTAAATATCAAATTTTAACAAAAATACAACAAGCACCAAGCGTCAAAATAACAACTAGAACGAAATAAATTCCCTAACGCAATAAAAATATCTCGATTCAAATGTACCGTAAAGAACACTATTTATTTATTTTAAATTTTTAAAACCGCCAAATCAAAACTAAATAAACTAATTACTTCAAAATATCAAAATATCTAATTTATAAATAACAACACTTTATTTTTAAATGTGTAATTAACAAAATAAGGTCGAGCGCAATCGGAATGCGGTTACCGGAAACGACCTTTCACTTAAACACTTGGTAACTAGCACAACCTGTAACTGTTACACCATTTAATTTTACCAAAATCGATTTTAAAGGAACTTTTAAGTACGCGTGTACTTAAATTACGGAAAATTTATATAAAAATTGTTTTAAAATTTACAGTTTTTGAGTTATTTATTTGATTTAAAAACGCTTAGATTTTTGTTTTTTGGTTATTATTTGATTATACGCGCACTATAAAAAATTCACACACTTTTTGGTTGTTTTATCCGGCTTTTTACTCGATTTACGCGGCTTTTATTTTAAGTTTATTATCAAAAACGCCTTTTTAAGTAATTTCCAAATTATTTTCGAGTATTTGTTTAGTAGATTATTAGTTTATTAATCCGAAATTTAGTTGGTTTATTTTAAAGCGTGGATTTTAATTTAAATTGCAAAGAAAAACGCGATTTATTAGGTATTTATTAGGTTTAAATTCTGTTTTTAAATTTTATTTTACTGCCCTGTATTTAAAATTTGATGGCACACATTATAAAAATAAAACACAATAAACAGCAAAGCTTCAAATAAAATAATACAACAATAAATAATATAAACCCTAGATAAAAACTTACTGGTATTGCTGAAGCGGGAGCTCGGCAAAAACACGTCCGCTTGCTTCAAGCGGCAACTAGAAAGTCAAGAAGCTTGTCATTACATGTGATTTTTTTCCAATGCTCCACCCGAAGGTACTACACTGGCCAGGAAGCGAGTTTTTGTTACCTGGAAAATTTTGAATTTTGCCGAACCCTTGCTGTTCCAAGCAAGGTAGGGATCTTTAACGTGCGTGACAACACTCACACACGGGACCTCCATTTTACCTCTCATCCGAACGAGGGTGTATTTTTGTGAAAAATGCTCGCCTAACATTTTTCAAGCGGACCGTGTCGAAAGAAGCTTGTCAACAGAGAAACCAAGAAAGATTATTAGATAGCATAAGAACAAATAAGATGGAGATAACACGTGTTATGAATACAAGGTAGTGGTGTGAGAACTAGTCGTTCGTTATACAATGGGACTGGCAGACAAAGTAAATGATAGATGATTTAGCGTAGATGTTAAAGCGAAATGGAAATAACACGTGTTAAAATAAGCATAGTTTGAACGTTAATTGGAGTGGGCAAGGAATTGCTCAGTTACAACAAAACTTAGAAACACGGTATAGAGAAATAGTTGATTTAGCGTGTATGTTAGAGCAAAATGAGAATAACATGTGTTGCACTAGGGGCGTATTTTAAACGTTGACTTTCGTCAGCTAGGATGAATATACACAACGTGATTGAAGGGAAAGGTTGAAATACAAGGAAAGCATTTTAGGAAGGCGCGCGTGGTGGTTAACGTCAAACGATTTCCAGAGAAACAAGTTTCGGTTAGAGAAATACGAGGAATTACTGTAAACGTTAGCTAAGGTGTTTGTGGAAAAGAGTGGCCGTTGAAGTTTTACAAAGAATTGTTGTGGAGAAGTGTTTGTATGCTTGAAATTTTCTGGAATTAATAGACTTTGAAGGGATGCAAAGCATTATATAAACTGGGAAACATGGATGGAAGCCCTCCTATATTCGACAAGTTCTTAGCTCTTAGTCTTCAAACACTAGCGTAAGTTGCTATTAATGTTCATCAAGCTGACGGCTGCATACAAAAATGCCTTTACGTTTTGCATGAAAGTTTAAGTTACGTAGATAGAAACAGTTTGTTTTAAGTTGCAATGAGTATGCAAAGTATGCGATTGGAAAATGGAGTAGATGTTAGTGTTTGGTCGAAGTGGTAATTAACAACAATTAATGGTATTAATAGAAGAGTCTGGAGCGTTTGGCTGCACTGTCGAATTGGTAAACAAAGTGAATTTGTGGTAGTATGGTTGCAGTTTGCAGTCGAGGTTATTGCAGTCTAGATTGAGGTGCTCCTGAATGCCGCAGTCTTTGATGGTATGATAGCAGATCTGTGTGCAGTTATAAAATTCAGGTAACTGATATTTTTCCATTGTATCTGTGTATAAACTGGTGCTTAACGACTTAGTTCACTGAGGTGCATAATTTTTATGTATAAAAAGGACAAACAGGGAAGAGTTTCTAATTGAACAATTTAAGTTGAATTAAGTTGATTGTATTTTATGTGAGAATTTATGAGTGATGCATGGCATTTGTAATATTTAATTTATGTATAAGGTAAGAAAGTCTTTTTGATTATTGACGTATAGAAATTAGCACGAAAGGTAAGGTTCTACTATGAGCTCGTATTAAATCAGACTTAAACGTGGTAAAGTCCTATTGCTTTTTCTTTTATTTTATTAACTGGAAATATTTATTTGAGGTAATTATAGATATCGAAACGTACTGTTAAGGGAATAATTTGGGAGGACGTATCTAGTTTTTATCAGAGATTTGAAAGAGTAAATTAATTAAGGCTCGTTTCTATTATATAAGTAATTGGATATATTATCTGATATAAATGTCGAATTTGAAATGTGTATAAAATATGTAAATAATGTGTGAACAAGGAGTCTAATTTTTAGATTGGCCTGTACTTTATGTCTAGTATGTTAATAAAAGTAGGTGATGTACCATTGCAGCGTTTTTTGTTTTGAGCAGTTAAATTTATTTTCAGGAAGCAGCTGAGCAGCCATGGCAAAGTTTTGTTTTAAGATCATGGGCTAGTAGCAATTGATGGCGCCCAAGTCGTGAGGATTTTTAAGTATATAAGCAGTCGTTGGAACTCAGAGTATGTAGCAACATATATATATATATATATATATATATATATATATATATATTTATATATATATAAAAAATATTTAACAATGAATGGATGTATGTAGTGGGTATCAAGTCCAATGAATAATTAAAGATGTTGGTATTAAATTTTATTTATTTTCTTGACGTTTCGGCGACATTTTTGTGCCTTTGTCAAAAGATCTATAAATTAAAGTGCATAAATAACAAATTGATAGTTTATATAAATGCACTTACTATAAATAATCCTAATGGTTTGTAAATAAAATGAATTTAGATGAAAATACAAATATTTTTTTTTAACTATTTTAATAAAAGTCTGTCAGCGATGTAGGTGGCGACAGTTATAATTGATACATACTGACAGAATACGTTTGTTGTTAAGTGAACATACTTTGATGCATAGAAAATAGAGAAATTGCTTTTAAAGGCGTGATGATGATTTAAATTGGTTCATGTTATATAAGGAAGCGTGGATGTTATGGAAATTTTCTACATCTTGTTTATTGTTAATGCAGTTAGCTTCTTTATTGATGTAGAAAGATTCGAGATATAATCTTGTTTTATATTCAGGTTCCTTATCTAATATTACGCATTCTTCAAAATTAGGAGTATGTTTGGTGTCATATACATGCGTGGATAGAGCAAATTTCTTAGAGTCAAAACGGCAATCGCTTCTGTGTTGAGTTAAACGATTTCTTAACCATTGTGAAGTTTGCCCAACGTAGCATTTATGGCAACTGCAGACTACCTTGTAAATTAAGTTGCTATCCAAAGATTTAGGTGTTGGATCTTTTAGTTTGGTAAATAGCTTTTAATACAGTTTGTGTATTCAAAGGCAATTGAAATATTTGGATGTTTTAATATTCTGATTAAATGTGATGTCAAGTTAGTAATGAAAGGAAGTCTTTTATAGATAATGTTGTTTTTGTTATTAATAGTGTTGATATTTAAACTATTATTGTAGATTAGTTTCTGTAAAAGAGCTTTAGGATAACCGTTGTTTATAAATATTTCTAATAAAATTTTTTTGTTTTTTGATAGAAATTGAGGATCGGAGATCCGCTCAATATGATATTTCATGGCTCTTACAGTATTGATTTTATGTTGTAGTGAGTGGTTAGATAAAAAATTTAAATACCTTTCTGAGTTAGTAGGTTTTGTGTACCAGTCAAAGGTTAAAAAGTTATTAGGGTCTCTAATGACCAAGACATCAAGAAAAGGTAATTTATTTTCGGATTCAATCTCAAAAGTAAACTGAAGGTGTGGATTGAAATTAATAAATATGGCGATAGTACTTTCAATGTGATTTTGGGGAGCGGAGCATATAACATCATCTACATATTTGACAATAAAAGGCATGTTATATGGTAGAATAGGTATAACTGAGTCTAATAAAAAATCCATAACAAGTTGGGCTATGATAGGTGATAAAAGGGAGCCCATTGGGGTGCCAAAAAGTTGAAGGTAATAATGGTTTTGAAAAACAAAGTAAGTGTTGTTAAATATGATATTGACAGTAGCTAAAAACAAATCAAGAAAAATTTTACTATGAGGTTCTATAAAAGGCCATTTGTCTTTTATGATGGTAATGACAAGAGAAAGGGGAATATTGGTATATAAAGAAGTTACGTCTAATGAAAAAAGAATGTGATTTTCAGGAAGGTGATAATTTCTGTATTTATCTACAAAAGTGAAACTGTCTTTAACGTTAGGGATAGACTCGGGCTCGGGCTTTCGGGCCGGCCCGGCCCGAGCCCGGCCCGATTTCGGGCTCGACTCCGGGCCGAGCCGTTGACTACTTTATTCGGGCCGGGCCCGGGCCGGGCCTATTTTTTTTCGGGCCGGGCCGGGCCAAACGACTTGGGCCGGCCCGAAAAACGCACGAGTAGATACTCCATCGTCCCTTCACTTCTATCTCACATTGAGTAAGTAAACGTTCTTAATTATATTTTCAAGTAGTGCCTTTATAAACCCATTAATAACAGTTTTTCGTCTTGTTTAGTGTATAGGAGACGTGATATTATAACTCACTTCTTATACCGAATATTTTTTCTAGTCCTATTTAATGTTCCTCATGTTGTACTTTAGGCAAGTTAAAGATGCTCAGGAACATCAAATTAGCTGATTTATTCATAATTCAAAAGTTTGCACGATTTATATTATGTATATGTATATACTTCAAATCTCAATCATGCGGCGAACGTCGATATTATCAATCGCGTGTATAATTTATGTCTACCGCCTAAAACACTAGAGAGTTATTGCAAAGTTTATTTTACCAATTTTTTAATAAAGTTTTCGCTTATTTGACATTTACACATGCGCAATTACACCTTTAATGTTTGTACTTTATTACAATACATGACACCTTTATTTAATTTAAACACAGGCAGGGAATGCTTTTATTTAAGGCGCCTTAATTTTGACATATGCCAAATGCCTAACATACAAACTTACATTTAATTGTCTGCTTTGTGTATAAATATAGCGAAATAAATGGTTTTTTGTAGTGTTGTTTCCGTAATTAAATTTAGAAATATAATGTCCAAGTTTATAACACGAAAAAGATATAAAACGTCAACGCTCTAAATACAAGGATGCTGTTTTGTAATGCTTTTCCTAGAAGTAAACTGTAAAAATCCTTTTGAAAACAGATATGCTATATGCTTGGAAAGAAGTAAAAACAGTGTCTTGAAGTAAACTCAAAAAGTATTCCATGAAAACACTTTGACAACACACACAAATGTTATCGAATCAGTGGGAAATAAAAGACTCAAATAATAAAAAAGGTTCATCTTTGTGTGAATACAATTTCTTCGATTTTTTCCAATATAGTTAAACATGTAGGTCACCTTATCACAAAAGAGATTAATTCTTGATTCATTTTTAAAACATAACCTATAGATATAGAATACTAAACATATATGTCAGAATAAAGAGTAAGGGAAAAAACACTTTTAAAAAAGGATATTTTATTTGAAGATTCTTTTAATAAAGTCTGCTTGGAATGAGTTTGCAACAACTCTCTAATTTCAAGTAGGTAATTTTAGTAAAATTCTTTGAAGTAGGAACGACAAAATAAAGCGGACGCAAATTTATTATAAAGGTTGTAAGGTGCGTTAAGCGTACAATTTTATAAACATTGAAAATTGCTAAACATTTTGTACCTTTGTTACCTATTTTTAGGATTTTTTAAAGAATTGTTAATTTTCAGCATAAATTAATTACCCTATTTTTCTCCCTTATTAATTCAATAACCGCTTGAATAAATTCTGTTTCTATTGTTAAATCCTTCAACATAATGAATAATAAACACGCTCTTGAATAAATTCCTCAACTTAAATCTAGTTGCTTTGAAACGACAAGTTTATGCAACAACTAAATAGTTATATCCTGTTTCAGGTACCCGTTATCTTGATATACATTACGACCGCCTATAATGATTTTCTCTATTGCTTCAATGTAAAAACTTGTTGAAATAAGGTCGCACACTATCGGAGAAAACCCGGGTTTTCCAGTTTTAATCGCGCCTCGATAAGCGAGGATTTGCAGTTGAAATTCGTGTTATTTGAACCATTGTTAAATTTGTTTCTACAGCTTGTGCGTCGACATATTTTCTACATTATTTGTCACCATTTTTCAAAAGCAGTGCACGTCTGTTTATTTTCTGTTCGACAACTAGGAGGTGTCTTGCGTGGATTGCTTTTTTAGCTGGAGGCCAAATGGGTTCTTCTTTTCTGTAGACCAACTGCTTTTGTCCGTAGGTCGTTGCTGTAGTTACGATGCCAGGGTGAATGGATCCTAAATACCGCGGCGTTTCTGTGTTGACTCACTCTCGACGGTTTTCAAGCTAAGTATCCGGACACCTACAGGTATGCAACTCGTTTCCTTTTGTGTGTTGTGTCAATGGGATATTTTGTATCAACATTTGGTGTAGTTATGTGACAAGAAACGTCACATTGTAGAACTATTGTTCGTTGCTGCTAATCGATATTATCGCTCTACATGTGTGATGTACCTGTGTTAAAAGTATTGGACAGACACACGCTTATCCCTTTGTACTGATTAGTTTATTTTACAAACGGTACTATGTACGATTTAAAAGATATCTGACAAAAGCTTCCACACGTTAATTCTTTCCTACTAATTAGTTATTTTACAAAAACTATTAGGTGAAATTTTAAAAATGCTTGACAAAATCTCTCACAGGTTTATTTACTACTGATTAATTTTATTTTGTGTAAATACGAGATGCGCACTTCGTATCTAATGTACTAAATTGTTCATATCACCTAACTGTTTGCTTTCAAATAGTAACGCTTAATTTATTGCTCTTGCTTGTTTGTACAGAATCCGTTATTTATTTTTATTTGTTAATAGATCATCGAGGGCGATGTGTTTTTTGTTTCTTTTTGGTATGTAGGCAAATCCTCTCACTCTCCGCGTTTAATAGTTAGCCTGGTACTTACTTTTCTTCCGGCTACGTCTAGGTACGTAACAGAATCAAAAATCAAATGATATACTACGATATGTTCCACAAGTATCTTGATTGTAATTCAAAATCATTATACTCTTAAATTAAACAAAAGAGTGATAGTTACTTGTTGAACACAACAGAAAAAATATCTTCTCATTCGCCGAATAAAAGTTCCCGCCGGGCCGGGTCGTCAATTTTTATTTCGGGCCGGGCCTCGGGCCGGGCCGGTTACCTTTATGCGTCGGGCCCGAGACCATCCCTATTTAACGTTGTAGCCGTCGAGTGGAAAAGCAAGTTGAAGTATATTTGCTAAGAAAGTAGCAATAAGATATGTTTGAGTGTTTACAGAAGAGATAATGGGCCTTAAGGACAAAATAGGTTTATGTATTTTTGGTAACACATAATATTTACCTGGGGTAGAGTTATTTATACATAATTTTTTCTTTTCATGATTGTTAATCATGCCTTTATTATAAAGAAGTTTAATGTGGTCATTCACTCTTTTTTGAATAGTGAAGGTCGGATCTCTAGGAAGGGATTTATATGTGTTGTGGTCAGACAAAAGTTCTAGTGATTTGCTAATATATTGCTGTTTATCCATAATGACGGTTGTGGCGCCTTTATCAGCTTTAGTGACCAAAATTTGTGGATTCGTAGATAAGAAGTTTTTTGTTTTGTAAAATTGAGTTCTATAATTGTTTGGTTGGTTGTTGTTGAGGGGTTTGTGAGCGTAGTTCATGATGATATTATTATTTTGCATCTAGTAATGTCTCTTTGTTTAGGAGTTAATTTTATATGATCCAGAATAGATTCGAATCTTTCTACATCAATAAAGAAGCTAACTACATTAACAATAAACAAGATGTAGAAAATTTCCATAACATCTACGCTTCCTTATATAACATGAACCAATTTAAATCATCATCACGCCTTTAAAAGCAATTTCTCTATTTTCTATGCATCAAAGTATGTTCACTTAACAACAAACGTATTCTGTCAGTATGTATCAATTATAACTGTCTCCACCTACATCGCTGACAGACTTTTATTAAAATAGTTTAAAAAAAATTGTATTTTCATCTAAATTCATTTTATTTACAAACCATTAGGATTATTTATAGTAAGTGTATTCATATAAACTATCAATTTGTTATTTATGTACTTTAATTTATAGATCTTTTGACAAAGGCACTAAAATGTCGCCGAAACGTCAAGAAATTAAATAAAATTTAATACCAACATCTTTAATTATTCATTGGACTTGATACCCACTACATACATCCATTCATCGTTAAATATTTAATATTAATCAGTCCATTAATTATAGTATATTATAAACAAAGGATTTCTGTCACAGAATTGGGTGAATTCATTCACAAAAAAGCTTCCCTTTTTTTCTACAAAATAACAAAGAGATAAATCCAAAAGCCTAACCAACCAGCCATATATTAACATTTACTCAAGAACTTCCTATAAATAATTAACCAACAAAATGAGCTTTTATTCACATATTCGCAACAACTATGGAAATGAAGCAGTTATTAATTTAAAACTTTGGGCCAACTATACCATAAAGAAAGCCAAATTGTTAAACAGAATTCATTTTTTAAAAAAATGTAGAAGAAGAAATGTATTTCCTAACCACATCAAGACTTTATTAACCCGTTGCACCACATTCATGCATAATAGTAACCACAAGAATAGAAGAAAGATTCACTACCATATACAGGAATCAGCTACATTCTTTTTAAATATTGAAATAGAAGATAGCCACAGCATGTTAGCTTTCTTAACCAGACGCATGCAACATGTTATTGATTCTTTAATAGAGGTTTTGCCCCCGTACACTTTAGAGTGCTACAATGACAGACAATATTTACGATTTCAGAGCTATTTCTATTTTATCAAAACAAACAATATCCATAAATATAACAAACTGCTTATTGAACAATCAAATCAACCTTACTTATACAAACACAATTCCAAATGGATAGTTAACATTAGTGCAGTGTCTGTGCCAGAAGATATCAAAAATTTTTTATCATTAGGTCCAAACTTTAATATAAGTACTCAAGTAAGTGACATACATATAGGAAAACTAGTTGGACGTGTTGAATCTATTCTGGATCATATATAATTAACTCCTAAACAAAGAGACATTGCTAGATGCAAAATTAATAATATCATCATGAACTACGCTCACAAACCCCTCAACAACAACCAACCAAACAATTATAGAACTCAATTTTACAAAACAAAAAACTTCTTATCTACGAATCCACAAATTTTGGTCACTAAAGCTGATAAAGGCGCCACAACAGTCATTATAGATAAACAGCAATATATTAGCAAATCACTAGAACTTCTTTCTGACCACAACACATATAAATCCCTTCCTAGAGATCCGACCTTCACTATTCAAAAAAGAGTGAATGACCACATTAAACTTCTTTATAATAAAGGCATGATTAACAATCATGAAAAGAAAAAATTATGTATAAATAACTCTACCCCAGGTAAATATTATGTGTTACCAAAAATACATAAACCTATTTTGTCCTTAAGGCCCATTATCTCTTCTGTAAACACTCCAACATATCTTATTGCTACTTTCTTAGCAAATATACTTCAACTTGCATTTCCACTCGACGGCTACAACGTTAAAGACACTTTCACCTTTGTAGATAAATACAGAAATTATCACCTTCCTGAAAATCACATTCTTTTTTCATTAGACATAACTTCTTTATATACCAATATTCCCCTTTCTCTTGTCATTACCATCATACAAGACAAATGGCCTTTTATAGAACCTCATAGTAAAATTTCTCTTGATTTGTTCTTAGCTACTGTCAATTTCATATTTAACAACACTAACTTTGTTTTTCAAAACCATTATTACCTTCAACTTTTTGGCATCCCAATGGGCTCCCCTTTATCACCTATCATAGCCCAACTTGTTATAGATTCTTTATTAGACTCAGTTATACCTATTCTACCATATAACATGCCTTTTATTGTCAAATATGTAGATGATATTATATGCTCCGCTCCCCAAAATCACATTGAAAGTACTATCGCCATATTTATTAATTTCAATCCACACCTTCAGTTTACTTTTGAGATTGAATCCGAAAATAAATTACCTTTTCTTGATGTCTTGGTCATTAGAGACCCTAATAACTTTTTAACCTTTGACTGGTACACAAAACCTACTAACTCAGGAAGGTATTTAAATTTTTTATCTAACCACTCACTACAACATAAAATCAATACTGTAAGAGCCATGAAATATCGTATTGAGCGGATCTCTGATGTTCAATTTCTATCAAAAATATAAAAATTTTATTAGAAATATTTATAAACAACGGTTATCCTAAAGCTCTTTTACAGAAACTAATCTACAATAATAGTTTAAATATCAACACTATTAATAACAAAAACAACATTATCTATAAAAGACTTACTTTCATTACTAACTTGACACCACATTTAATCAGAATATTAAAACATCCAAATATTTCAATTGCCATTGAATACACAAACTGTATTAAAAAACCTATTTACCAAACTTAAAGATCTAACACCTAAATCTTTGGATAGCAACTTAATTTACAAGGTAGTCTGCAGTTACCATTAATGCTACCTTGGGCAAACTTCACAATGGTTAAGAAATCGTTTAACTCAACACAGAAGCGATTGCCGTTTTGACTCTAAGAAATGTGCTCTATCCACGCATGTATATGACACCAAACATACTCCTAATTTTGAAGAATGCGTAATATTAGATAAGGAACCTGAATATAAAACAAGATTATATCTCGAATCTTTCTACATTAATAAAGAAGCTAACTGCATTAACAATAAACAAGATGTAGAAAATTTCCATAACATCTACGCTTCCTTATATAACATGAACCAATTTAAATCATCATCACGCCGATAAAAGCAATTTCTTTATTTTCTATGCATCAAAGTATGTTCACTTAACAACAAACGTATTCTGTCAGTATGTATCAATTATAACTGTCGCCACCTACATCGCTGACAGACTTTTATTAAAATAGTTAAAAAAAATTGTATTTTCATCTAAATTCATTTTATTTACAAACCATTAGGATTATTTATAGTAAGTGTATTCATATAAACTTTCAATTTGTTATTTATGCACTTTAATTTATAGATCTTTTGACAAAGGCACAAAAATGTCGCCGAAACGTGAAGAAATTAAATAAAATTTAATACCAACATCTTTAATTATTTATTGGACTTGATACCCACTACATACATCCATTCATCGTTAAATATTTAATATTAATCAGTCCATTAATTATAATATATTATATATATATATATATATATATATATATATATATATATTACTACGACCCCTACTTCTATTGTCTCTCGTTCTGGGTGTCATTTAATTGCTACAACCTTGCACTCCTTCGTTGTGGTGCCAATTTAAATGCTACGAACTCTTTCTATAATATCACTAACGTTTAAAAATTTGCCACGGCTGCTCTGCTCACTTTCCTGAAAATAAACTATCAACACGAAAAATCCTGCTACGGTATAGAGACAACATTTATTTACACTTCAACTGGAATTAATATACAAGCCAAAATCAAATTAGTTTTCTTTTTTACACCTCATTTACAAGTTATATCTTTCCCTTTTTTAAATACTCACTTAACAGTAACATTCCAAGATCAATATTTACACATGATAATATATTGTATTAATTTAAAAAAAGTAATAGGGCTTCAACACATATTTGTTATTCTATTTCAGTTTCAATACGAGCTCATGGTAAAACTTGAACCTTTAGTGCAAATTTCTGCACACAAATATTTTAAACAGACCTTATTACCTCATACATAATATCAAATACTTTATATACCATAAATTATTCTTAAACCTATACATAAATTCAGACAAAATAACCCAAATTAAAATATTCAATAAAGTAACTCTCCCTTTTTCTGTCCTTCTAGTTAACATAAAATCATACTCCACCTCCACAAAATTATCAATTACATATTTATATCGTACAACGATAAGGTACAGTTACCTGAGAATCATAAATACACGCGGAACCTGCTACCATTCTTCGCGGGACTGCTGCATGCAAGAACAACCCCAAATCTGAATGGTTTTCTCCAAATTGCAAGCTCTTACCAAAAATTACCAAGGAGTTCACTATCTTCTAACATTCGACAGTACACCCAAACTACTGCTGTGCATCAAATTTCTTCTACGAAGACCATAATTTGTGGTAGTAAACCAAAACTGGTTAAACGCTGACATTTAATCTTTTCAAAACTAATTACATAGTTTACACAGTATGTGCAAATAAAATCAAATTGTTTCTACTTTAAACATTTATCGTTAGTTCAAAATTCAAAATTATGAAATCACCCGAGTATCGAAGAGAATCTAAGAGAATCGTAAGAGCGTCGTAAGAGCGTAAGAGTGACGTAAGAGAGTTTAAAATCAATCACCGCTGATTTTATTCATGTTCCCTACCTCTAAAATCTGCTAAAATTCTCTGAAGATCGTTTTGCTATATTATTTCAATTCCTAAAATTCCGACACCAACAAGGCCAAGTTCTTCCGTTTTCAAAACTCCCTCACAAATACACACCACACGCGCACAAATTCTCCGTGTTAATCTTTAACCAAAACTCATTAGTTAAACTTACACTCGAATCGTTTTTTAATTTTAAAACACTTCTCCGTAAAACCATTTTGAAGCGAACAACATAAACACGTACAATATTACTTCTTGGTATTTGAAAAATCAATACTCCAACAACCTTGGTATACACCCCAAGTCGACCAAAACCAACGTCTAAGATACGCCTCTATGCAACACGTGTTGTCTCCACTTCATTCCTACATATGCGCTTGAATCAACTCTCTGTCACCTTGTTTTCCATGTTGGTTGTTTAACCGATATCTGTTGCCCATTCCTATTCTTATTATCAAGTTTCACGTTCAATCTAGAAGTCGTAAATCTTTCTCTTACACCACTAACTGACGTCGGTAACTAAAACTACCTGGAATGGTTGTTGTTTGTTAATTTTTTATCTCCCCTTTACTGTGATACAAGGAAAAATAAAGTGTTCTAAACTCGTTCGAAAAGCTTTTAGAAAATATAAATTCCAACTTTACTATTATTAAATAGGAGGGTTAAATTTTGTGTTTTAAAATATTTAATTTGAAATGCGGTATTATACACGGGATGTTTCTTATTGTCATGAGCCATATTTCTTAACTACTTATCTAAACGTTTATGAAAATAAATTTTCAATTTTTCTAAATTTCTGAAAAAAAATTAAATTTTCAACTATTTACTTTTAAAAAATTTCTAAAGTTGTTTGATGTTTCAATTCAAAATGTGTGTCCACTCTTGTGATAGCTTGAAAAGTAGGTTGGCAAGGTACGCAGATGGTGGTAATCTGCTATATAAGGAGATTGCTTCTAATATTAATTTAATTAGTCAAAGTTTACTGCATATATTTACATACCTACATATACAAACATGTATATAATTGATATTCAGGGATTTAAATACAAGAAAAATGAGTTTGTGTGCAAAAAAATTGCGGTTTTGGACTTATTGGAAGGTGTTGTTTGGCATCAATTTTATAACTGCCAATGCTGTCTAGTTGTTTGAGTCAAGATCATATAAAACATAACGACTGGGTGACAAGGAATATTCATGGTCTTTCTTGGGATGAATCTTCAACGGCTGGAATGGTGTCACCATATATAGCGCTTTATTTGAAGCAAATTATCCGACCCGGTGTTACGGTTGAAATTTTCACTACGACTTTTGATCTTTAGCAGTGTATTAAATAGTTAATTCTTTCCGTATTAGATTGTGCATACATTAATATTGATAGCGCGTTATCAGGTACGAGTTTGCAGACCAGCTTTAGTGGTATCATCTTGACATAATTTTTCATTTGAATCGCACACTTTTAATTTATGCTTTGGGTTCGTATATAAACCCACCTTCGTTGAAGGGATTTTAGCTAATTAGTTTGAAAGGAAATTATTCTGAGGTGATTTTAATATAATTTTCCTTATTGCCTAATTGGAATTACGGCGATTCAAAAAGTTGAGTCCTCGACTGCTATCTGGTAACCACCTGTTACACATTTTGTTTGTTTACACATTGAACCCGATTGTGGATCGGTAAGTAAACCGCGATTTTACTGGCTGTAATTAGAGGATTATATTTTAGGTTTCTAATTATAGTTCTGGTTTTACTTCAAGTTCTACTTCAAGTCCAGTCTAGTTCCATTCAAGATTTATGTTCCACGTTTTGTTCCACGTGCTACATTCCACGTTGTACGTTCTGCTATTCTATGTTCTAGTACCGTTATAACCTGTATGTTGAATTTCGAGTTCTAGATGTGGCATCTGTAATTAAAAGGAGAAGATGTTTACAAGTAAGAATCCAGTGGACCCATGCGAGATAATTGGTAGCGATATTCTACCTGCACGCGCCATTTGAGCTGGAACATCGCCATCCACATCAGTAGTTGGTGAGTCCGTTCCATATCTATTTTATCATCGCAACCGTTTGGTTGACTTTGCATGCTGGTGAATTATATTGTAATATTATTGGGTTTAGGCTTGCAGTGTCCATACAATTATAATGGGGTTGGGTTCTAATTTAGAGTGTTGAACATTGCATATTTACAATACTTAATAGAGTATGTAACACTAAGCCAACGACCCAGGTGCGTGAAGTTAGCGGAATAATATCGTCAGGAATAATTTAAATTGGAGTAAATGTTAGTGCTTCGTTAGTACTTTTTAGTGCCCAAAAATGAAAGTCAGCGGACTATTCAAACCATAGGTATAAGCAGTTAAAGTTATTTCGCCAACTTCACGCTTGGCGGAAAAGTGTAGGCAGGAATAATTGTAGCAGGTGCAATAATTAGTGCTTCGTTAGTGCTCTTTAGTGCCCAAATAAGAATGCCAGCGGACTACTCCAAAAAAAGTTATATGCAGTTAAAGTTATTCCGCCAACTTCACGCCTGGCGGAAAAGTGAAAGCAGGAATAATTGTAGCAGGTGTAATGGTTAGTGCTTCGTTAGTGCTCGTTAGTGCCCAAATAAGAATGCCAGCGGACTACTCAAAAAATAGTTATACGCAGTTAAAGTTATTCCGCCAACTTCACGCCCGGCGGTAAAGTGAAGGCAGGAATAATTGTAGCAGGTGTACTGGTTAGTGCTTCGTTAGTGCTCTATAGGGCCCAAATAAGAATGCCAGCGGATTACTCAAAAAATAGTTATACGCAGTTAAAGTTATTCCGCCAACTTTACGCCTGGCGGAAAAGTGAAGGCAGGAATATCTGTAGCAGGTGTAATGGTTAGTGCTTCGTTAGTGCTCTTTAGGGCCCAAATAAGAATGCCAGCGGACTAATCAAAAAATAGTTATACGCAGTTAAAGCTATTCCGCCAACTTCACGCCCGGCGGAAAAATGAAGGCAGGAATAAATGTAGCAGGTGTACTGGTTAGTGCTTCGTTAGTGCTCTTTAGGGCCCAAATAAGAATGCCAGCGGACTACTCAAAAAATAGTTATACGCAGTTAAAGTGATTCCGCCAACTTCACGTCTGGCGGAAAAGTGAAGGCAGAAATAATTGTAGCAGGTGTAATGGTTAGTGCTTCGTTAGTGCTCTTTAGGGCCCAAATAAGAATGCCAGCGGACTACTCAAAAAATAGTTATACGCAGTTAAAGCTATTCCGCCAACTTCACGCCCGGCGGAAAAGTGAAGGCAGGAATAATTGTAGCAGGTGTACTGGTTAGTGCTTTGTTAGTGCTCTTTAGGGCCCAAATAAGAATGCCAGCGGACTACTCAAAAAATAGTTATACGCAGTTAAAGTGATTCCGCCAACTTCACGTCTGGCGTAAAAGTGAAGGCAGGAATAATTGTAGCAGGTGTAATAGTTAGTGCTTCGTTAGTGCTCTTTAGGGCCCAAATAAGAATGCCAGCGGACTACTCAAAAAATAGTTATATGCAGTTAAAGTGATTCCGCCAACTTCACGTCTGGCGGAAAAGTGAAGGCAGGAATAATTGTAGCAGGTGTAATGGTTAGTGCTTCGTTAGTGCTCTTTAGGGCCCAAATAAGAATGCCAGCGGACTACTCAAAAAATAGTTATACGCAGTTAAAGTTATTCCGCCAACTTCACGCCTGGCGGAAAAGTGAAGGCAGGAATAATTGTAGCAGGTGTAATGGTTAGTGCTTCGTTAGTGCTCTTTAGGGCCCAAATAAGAATGCCAGCGGACTACTCAAAAAATAGTTATACGCAGTTAAAGTGATTCCGCCAACTTAACTTCTGGCGGAAAAGTGAAGGCAGGAATAATTGTAGCAGGTGTAATGGTTAGTGCTTCGTTAGTGCTCTTTAGGGTTCAAATAAGAATGCCAGCGGACTTCTCAAAAAATAGTTATATGCAGTTAAGTTAATCCGCCAACTTCACGCCTGGTGGAAAAGTAAAGTGTCGGCAAGAATGATTGTAGCAGGTGTACTGGTTAGTGCTTCGTTAGTGCTTTTTAGTGCCCAAATATGAATGCCAGTGGACTACTCAAAAAATAGTTATATGCAGTTAATGACACCGAATTCAATAACCATTGTATTACATAATGACATTCCTAGGTATTTGGCAGGCATCGCTTACGTGTCGATTAGGATTGTGCATCTCCTTATTCAAAAATAGCAATAGTAGTTAATAGTAGATTAGCAGGTGGAGATAAAATTATGCATTGTAAGATTTCTAAAATAAAACAGTGACTCTATAATTCAAATCTCTTATATAGTATAGCAGATTTAAAACTCACAGAACTGCTGTGTGGGAACATATTTATTTTGTGTTATACCTAATCGCATGATTAACCATATACATAAATTCAACTTAAAATAGCAAAATTTCTTCTCAAATTGAAAAAAAAATTAAATCTTAATACTACAAATTGGCTTGAAATCAAGTACTACAAAACAAATATTGGTTTCTCGCCACCTATAGATACAAATAATTTAAACAATGGTTCCTACCACAACTTCCATGCCATATATGGTTTATAGTTTAAAGCAAAATGTCTTTGAATAGACCCTTGAGAATTGTTTTTAACACCTATTTGGGAAATTCGCTGGCGTTCATATACTTAATGAAATCTGTACTAACATAGCACTAACCATTACGTCGGCTAAAATTATTCCTGCCCTTACTTTTTCGCCAGGCGTTAAGTAGGCGGAATAACTACAACTGCATATAACTATTTTTCGAGCAGTCCGCTGGCATTCATATTTCGGTACTAAAGAGCGCTAACGAAGCACTAACCATTACACCTGCTACAATCATTCCTGCCGACACTTCACTTTTCAGCCATTCGTGAAGTTGGCGGAATAACTTTAACTGCATATAACTATTTTTTGAGTAGTTCGCTGGCATTCATATTTGGGCACTAAAGAGCACTAACGAAGCACTAACTATTACACCTGCTAGAATTATTCCTGCCAACACTTTTCCGCCGGGCGTGAAGTTGGCGGAATAACTTTAACTGCGTGTAACTATTTTTTGAGTAGTCCGCTGGCATTCTTATTTGGGCACTAAAGAGCACTAACCATTGCACCCGCTACAATCATTCCTGCCTTCATTTTTCCGCCAGGCGTGAAGTTGGCGGAATAACTTTAACTGCATGTAACATTTTTTGGAGTAGTCCGCTGGCATTCTTATTTGGGCACTAAAGAGCACTAACGAAGCACTAACCATTACACCTGCTACAATTATTCCTGCCTTCATTTTTCCGCCAGGCGTGAAATAGGCGGAATAACTATAACTGCATATAACTATTTTTCGAGCAGTCCGCTGGCATTCATATTTCACTACTGAAGAGCACTAACGAAGCATTAACCATTACACCTGCTACAATCATTCCTGCCGTCACTTCACTTTTCCGCTAGGCGTGAAGTTGGCGGAATAACTTCAACAGCATATAACTATTTTTTGGGTAGTCCGCTGGCATTCTTATTTGGTCACTAAAGAGCACTAACAAAGCACTAACTATTACACCTGCTACAATCATTCCTGCCTTCACTTTTCCGCTAGGAGTGAAGTTGGCGAAATAACTTTAACTACGTTTTTTTTGGAGTAGTCCGCTGGCACTCTTATTTAGGCACTAAAGAGCACTAACGAAGCACTAACCATTGCATCTGCTACAATTATTCCTGCCTTCACTTTTCCGCCAAGCGTGAAGTTGGCGGAATACTTTAACTGCATATAACTTTTTTTGGAGTAGTCCGCTGGCATTCTTATTTGGGCACTAAAGAGCACTAACAAAGCACTAACCATTACACCTGCTACAATTATTCCTGCCTTCACTTTTCCGCCAGGCGTGAAGTTGGCGGAATAACTTTAACTGCGTATAACTTTTTTTTGAGTAGTCCGCTGGTATTCTTATTTGGGCACTAAAGAGCACTAACAAAGCACTAACCATTGCACCTGCTACAATTATTCCTGCCTACACTTTTCCACCAGGCGTGAAGTTGGCGGCATAACTTTAACTGCTTATAACTATTGTTTGAATAGTCCGCTGACTTTCATATTTGGGCACTAAAAAGCACTAACGAAGCACTAACATTTACTCCAATTTAAATTATTCCTGCCGACAATATTCCGCTAACTTCACGCACCTCAACGACCCGCCTATTATTATTACAGGTATTATTGCAGATACCCTCAGTACTTAAGGGTTATTCTGCTAGGATCCTAGTGCAACCCTTTATTTGGGTAATAGTCTTTTTAAACCGGCCGTATGGTCGCAAATTTATGTTGCCTTGTTGGCTGTGTTAATATTTGATTTTAAAGTAAAATTTGAATTAGTCAACCGATGTATTGGTATATGTATCGTTAAAGTTGCACCATAACAAGTGGGTAAGTCCAGTGATTAACTAAATTATAGTATATGTGCTTATTGTTATTAATTTGATATATTCTTGTATACTAAATGTATTGAATAGCTATGAGGTCTACATTACTGTGTGTCAACGTATGTTAGCTGGATTGTATGCTGTGTGGGTATTATTTGTGATCGTTAGGAATTTCCTATCTCAGTTCCGTCGGAGCCCAGCTGTTAGAGTTAGGTGGCGCTCATTTTTGGTAAGAGGTTTGGTTGATGGTTTACCCCACTCCCCGCCTCGGTACTGGGTTAACTCAGGGTACATTGAAGCTGATTGCTCCGACTGCCCCGATAACCATATACCTTGCTTACCTCATTAGCGATTTGAGTTTAAATTAGAATTCAATTTGAAATTCGCCTTTTGCTCCTTGTCATTGTATTGCGAGCGCCACGTCCCGTTATACCGGTGAAGAAGTATGTGTGAAGGATCTAGAAAAGAAGAAATTGATTGAAACCTATCTAATGCAAAACGTTGTAACTGATATGCTTGCACTAGGTTGTCCTAAGCTATCGGAGTTAAAAATCAACAATCGTTTAACGTATAACATCCATTGTTGTAGACACAGCAATAATAATCTGCAATGTGCAAAACAAAATACCTTGTTATTAAAAGAATGGTTTGATAATAATAAAAAACAATAGAAAGATTGTGTCTGTATTATTTATTTTAATATAATTTTACAATGTTAGCCGAAACAAATTATCCGACCCGGTGAAGAAGTATGTATGAAGGGTCTAGAAAAGAATAAATGGATGGAAACTTATCTAATGCAAAACGTTGTAATTGATATGCTTGCACTAGGTTGTCCTAAGCTATCGGAGTTAAAAATCAACAATCGTTTACTATGTAACATCCATTGTTATAGGCACAGCAATAATAGTCTGCAATGTGCAAAACAAAATACTTGTTATTAAAAGAATGGTTTGATAATAATAAAAAACAATAGAAAAGACAACCCTGAAAGCAATTATAATTGATCAACGCAATAGCTCTTTACTGGTTTTACAACATTTAAGAAATTGTACAGATATCTCGAAAAAATTTGCCAAAGACAGACAGACAGATAGACAGACAGACAGACTGACTGCACCAATTTTCTCATTCTCGCTTTTAAAGAATAACAAGTCGTAGTTATTAAATCGCGAATTCAGTTATCTGCAAGAAATATATAAACGAGGAAATTTATGAAATGCTCCAACTTCAAAAAACTAGAAATAAATCTATTGAAAGATATGCTAACGTTGCAATTGGTGGATCTGCTCACGGAGTCAACAATTTTTTTCCGGCACTTCATTTGGATTGACTATAAACTACTCAATAATTTTAACCTAACCACTATCATTATTCTTTCCTGACAAGGACAATTTAAAAAAAAAAGTTTTTATTTATGATTTGTTCTATAGAACACAACTACAACTTGACAATAAAGATTGAGCAATTATCACACACATATCTTGAGTATATAAAGATATTAAACAACAAGAACAGCAGAAAAATTCAACTCATGTCAGACAGCTTTTTTTCTTTGTCAACGATAGTCTAGTCTAATGCTTCTTCAGCATTTGCATTTCCATAGTTACGTACTGAAGGCAACTCTGCAATTTTAGATCACATGCGTTTCTAATTTCAATTGCAAAAATATGAAAGCATCTATTTGAAATGCATTTCTAACTTTAATCGCAAAAAATGAGAGCATCTATTTGAAATATGCACTCAGATTAAAAGTCAAAAATTGTTTTACACCGTTCTGTAAACTGAGATTACGTAGTTATTAAATCGGGAGTAATGTGAAATGAAACACACAATGTATTTTTCTTTATTGTAATTTATAAAATGTTATGTACTCTAGAATAAACATACTATAATTCACTTAAGTTCCCAAATATAAAGAACAGTTCTAACTCACTCCAACTCTGAACGGTAAAAAATATTGCAATATCAGTTCTATGAGGGCTGTCTTCTTCATCTTTGACGCGCGGTCGTTTCTAGTTGTTCTTCTTCTTCGTGTTCACTAAAAAAGATTCAAATAAATATTAGACCAAGTAAATGCATTAAGAAAATTAAATCTATATATTAAGCTAACGAATACATACTTTGTATTGGTGTCATCAGGTCGTACGTTGCAATTGGTGGATCTGCTCACGGCGTCAACGATTTTTTCTCCAGTACTTCATTTGGATTTGACTATAAACTACTCAATAATTTTAACCCAATCGCTATCATTATTCTTTCCTGACAAGGACAATTTTAAAAAAGGTTTTTCATTTTTGATTTGTTCTATAGAACACACAACTACAACTTGGCAATAAAGATTGAGCGATTATCACACACATATCTTGAGTATATAAGGAGATTAAACAACAAGAACAGCAGAAAATTCAGTCCATCTTAGCAAGAATTTAAATGCTAAAGTATTGTCTAGATAGCAATTGTAGAAATATGAAATCTACAGAAAATTTAATAAAGCCAGTCATGTATAAATTTTAATGCTGACGTCCGCAGAAAAATAAAAGCCAGAAATTTAATGCTAACATCAGCAGAATAATAAATAAATCCACTCAGTCAGCATTAATGGAAGGCCGGTCTGACTTCGAAACGGTGCACGCGTATATACCATATTTTAAAATTAAAGTTGTCAATTGCAAAACCAAAAAAATTAAATTTTACCTAGAAATCATTTGAAATATTTACTTTTTTCAGTACAACTGAAAGAACTTGACTTTTATACATTTTTTAATTGATATCATAGACTTTTTTCTATACTGTTGGTAAAATTTACGTGAAGTATTTATATTAAATAATAAACTGACTTGTTAGAAAAATTAAAAAAATTGCATACTTTTTTTTAGTACAACTGAAAGAACTTGACACTTATACATTTTTTAATCGATATCATAGACTTTTTTCTATTGCCTATTTTGTAGTATTGATTACAAAAAATTACATACGACAGCGAGTACTGTGATAAAATTGTTTTTGTTGCAGAAGTAACATCAATACCCGTCAATATTACTGTATTAGTCGATTAAGGCATGAGTTAATTTTTTACTACGTTTCTTTTTTATTCGCTTAGGGCAACGCAGAAAAAGTTTGAATTGGCAACATTTTTTTTTATAATAAATAAACTTTGATACAAAATCACATTCGGTTTTACTGAAAAGTAAATATTTCACATTGATATTTTTGTATAAATAGCCAATAAAGCTCTACATATACCATATTTTAAAATTAAAGTTGTCAATTGCAAAAACCACAAAAATTAAATTTACCTAGAAATCATTTGAAATATTTACTTTTTTTCAGTACAACTAATTCTTGTACTTTTTCAAAATAAGATCAACTCTTATAAGCACTAACGATTCACAATTACTTGGACATTTTTTCTCAAAACCTTTAAAAGAAAACTTAATAGACTGATACGCGTTGTTAGTCAACCAACATTTTGCAGATTACAAAGACAACAAAATATTGACAGTCCAGCGAGCGATTGACATTCATTTCAAACAAGTATTTATTAAGGTCATATAAAAAACCAAAAGTTTTATCGTAGAAATAACGTCGTGTAATTTAAATTTCATTACGTAGCATTTGTTGAATTTTAAAAAAAAAATTATTATAAACCTCCTTCATGAGTTAGTTTTACTACGTGCTATAATTAATCCTTCACCTGATGAAGAAATGCGTTGCTTTAACAAAGTTTTATGGAAAATGTCATGCGTTGCACATTGCGTATTCCATTTACAGGACGAGATTGTTGAGCTTCCCAATTTATTTTTATTTCTTTAATACAATTAGTTTTCTAGCGAGAAGCAACATTGTAAAAGTCGCCTGATTGATTGCTAGACAATTGCATTAAATTATCAAATACGATTTTTGAGGTTCAGTTAGACTTTCATATATTACTTTATTTTATATTGCAGGATTTACGTTATTTAAAAAAAATTGATTCAGAACTTATTATAAAAAAATCCAAGATGCTCTCATTTTTCTTGTGATTGAAATTAGAAATGCATGCATTTAATCTAATTACATAGCGTTGGCTGTACATAGCTATGGAAGGCAAAATACGTGCATAAATCCAAAACTAAAAGTCAATAGCCTACACATTCCTTGACAAAGAAAAACGCTTGTCGTATGTAGGTAATAGAAAAAGAATGTCGTGCAACTATCAAGGAATGTATTGCGTAGGATGTTTAATAGACTATACCTTCCTTGAAACAATAAACCGCTTGTATGTGTGAATGACTTTTGGTATTCAAGTACTTTAAATTATGCAATAGAGAAAAAATTCTGCGATAACTGCAGTAATGCAAATTATTTAGTTGTTTATAAAATTGTTGTAATCGCTTTGCTTTAAGGGGTATCAAAGAAATCTAAAAAATGAATGATTTAGTTTTTGATAATAAAATATGAACCCTAAGCCATGCCATCACTAGGCTTATACATTGTTAGGAACACAGGATACTTTTTTAAAGAGTATTTTAGCATACAATTTTTTTGTTTTGTTTTTCTTATGACCATTATTTTGGATAGTGAAATATTATAAGCCTTAAAATTCACTTTTTAATAATGCCGCGTGTATAAGAATTTCCATGTTAAATTTTTAATATTCAAATATTGGCTCACCCAAATTATTTTTAGTGAAAAAATCTATGAAACAGTACAGACTCTTTAGAAAAAAAATTACAAATTTGCATCGTTTTCTGAAAAAACTGCAAATGAAAATTTTATATATTCGGCTATCTAATTATTCTAATGAATAAAAAACAGTATGTAAGCAGAAAATAATTATGCTTTCGGCAAAAAAAAATACCAATAACGATCAACATAGCATTCTTTGAGCCTTGGTTACTGCTTTACAAAATCTTCATAAAATATCTAGCTATCGACATTTTTTTTTGATTCAGTATTACGCTAAATCCCATTCGTTTTCAATTGCATTAGAAGAAATAAAAAAAATTGAGAATCTCAACAATATCGCAATTAACCTATATTGCATAGAAAATATTAAAAAAATACGCCCATTTTTGTTTAAGTGATAATTTAGGGAAAATTGGAACCTATTAATCTGATGTACGCTTCTTGTTTCATGCCATGCTGTAAATGGAATATGCAAATCGTGATTTTGTGCAACGCATGGCATTTTTCCATAAACTTTTCAGTAAAACTGAAAGAAATTGACTTTATATATATATATATATATATATATATATATATATATATATGTATGTATGTAATTGCGTTTACGTTGGAAGCGTTTATATCGATAACAAAGTTCATTAAACGAGCAATGCTACATCATGAAATTCTTTCATTGTCAAGTGCTGCAACAATAAATTAAATTACGCGACTTTAATTCTAATATAAAACTGCAGAATGTTTTTTAATACTGGTTTAAATAAAAATTGTTTACTTAATTCACAACCAGAAAAAACGGCATTCTATTTTTGTTTTAAGGATTTGATTGATATAATCTCAGTTTACAGAACGGATGTAGAAACAATTTTTGACTTTTAATCTGAGTGCATGAAATGCATGTGATCTAAAATTGCAGAGTTGCCTTCAGTATGTAAATATGGAAATGCTTGCGTATCGAATTGCTTTAGATGCAATTGTTAAAATCACCTTTATTTACGTTTTATTCAAGCCGATTTCCAAGCTTGAATTTTTTATGATCATCATTTTGGATAGTGAAATATTATAAGCCTTAAAATTACCTTTTCAATAATGCCGCGTGTATAAGGATTTCCGTGTTGAATTTATAGCACGTAGTAAAACTAACTCATGATGGAGGTTTAAAATAATTTTTTAAAATTCAACAAATGCTACGTAATGAAATTTAAATTACACGACGTTATTTCTATGATATAACTTTTGGTCTTTTATATGAGCTTAATAAATACTTGTTTGAAATAAATGTCAATCGCTTTAAGTGAAAAAATCAGTTAGACAAACCGCTCATTTGGCGCTTTGTGAGTTTATTCACACAGATATAGAAAAATATTATAACACCGTACAGTTAGCAATCTCCTCTGATTTAATAAATTTTTTTCAGTTAAATGTGAAATATTTACTTTTCAGTAAAACTGAATGTGATTTTGTATCAAGGTTTATTTATTATAAAAAAATTTTGCCAATTCAAACTTTTTCTGCGTTGCCCTAAGCGAATAAAAAAGAAACGTAGTAAAAAATTAACTCATGCCTTAATCGACTAATACAGTAATATTTATGGGTATTGATGTTACTTCTGCAACGAAAACTATTTTAACACAGTACTCGCTGTCTTATGTAATTTTTGTAATCAATACTACAAAATAGGCAATAGAAAAAGTCTTTGATGTTGATTAAAAAATGTATAAAAGTCAAGTTCTTTCGGTTGTACTGAAAAAGTAAATATGTTTAATAATTTACACACACACTCATGGTTTTTTTAAAAAACCAGTATTAAAAAAGCCATAAACATTGGCAATTTTAAATAAAAGTTTTGTTATACATTTCTCAAATAAAAGTATCCTATTTTTAGTCACATCCAAAAAAGAAAAAACGGTGTACTTGTGCAGGTATAAACATAACACTGAAGTTTTTATAACTAAAAAAATATTATATGTTAATCGGGATAAAATAAATTGTATTCTTTATTTGAGCTAGTGGTTGAAGCTTTACAAGTCATTTCTGAGTGTATAGTTATACCCCCAAGATTTAGTATCAGTGGATGAGGTACTAAGAATTCTTTTATCATCATTTGGATTAAGAACTATTTTGTTTGGTTTAATAGTAAACACATCATGTTTGACTGATCTAATTAAACATTGCTGTTTCTGTACAGTCTGATATCGATTAAAAAATGTATAAATGTCAAGTTCTTTCAGTTGTACTGAAAAAAGGATGCAATTTTTTTTTCAGAAAACATGCAATTTTTTTTTAATTTTTTCTAACAGGTCAGTTTATTATTTAATATAAATACTTCACGTAGATTTTACCAACAGTATAGAAAAAAAGTCTATGATATCGATTAAAAAATGTATAAAAGTCAAGTTCCTTCAGTTGTACTGAAAAAAGTAAATATTTCAAATGATTTCTAGGTAAAATTTAATTTGTTTTTGGTTTTGCAATTTACAACTTTAATTTTAAAATATGGTATATACGCGTGCACCGTTGCGAAGCCAGACCCGGCCTTCCATTAATGCTGACTGAGTGGATTTATTTATTATTCTGCTGATGTTAGCATTAAATTTCTCGCTTTTATTTTTCTGTGGACGTCAGCATTAAATTTTATACATGACTGGGTTTATTAAATTTTCTGTAGATTTCATATTTCTACAATTGCTATCTAGACAATACTTTAGCATTTAAATTCTTGCTAAGATGGATTGAATTTTCTGCTGTTCTTGTTGTTTAATATCCTTATATACTCAAGATATGTGTGTGATTATCGCTCAATCTTTATTGTCAAGTTGTAGTTGTGTGTTCTATAGAACAAATAAAAAAAAAAGAAATGATAGTGATTGGGTTAAAATTATTGAGTAGTTTATATATAGTCGATCTAAATGAAGTGCTGGAAAAAATCGTTGACACCGTGAGCAGATCCGCCAATTGCAACGTACGACCTGATGACACCAATACAGAGTATGTATTCGTTGGGCTTAAAATATAGATTTAATTTTCTTAATGCATTTACTTGGTCTAATCTTGCCTTCAGTACGTAACTATGGAAATGCGAATGCTGAAGAAGCAATAGACTAGACTATCGTTGATAAAGAAAAAAAACGCTGTCTGACATGGGTTGAATTTTCTGCGGTTCTTGTTATTTAATATCTTTATATACTCAAGATATGTGTGTGATAATCGCTCAATATTTATTGTCAAGTTGTAGTTGTGTTCTATAGAACAAATCAAAACGTTAGCATATATTTCAATAGATTTATTTATAATCTTTTGAAGTTGGAGCATTTCATAAATTTCCTCGTTTATATATTTCTTGCAGATAAACTGAGTTCGCGATTTAATAACTACGACTTGTTATTCTTTAAAAGCGAGAATGAGAAAATTGGTGCAGTCAGTCAGTCTGTCTGTCTTTGGCAAATTTTTCGATATATATCATTGCTTTCAGGGTTGTCTTTTCTATTGTTTTTTATTATTATCAAACCATTCTTTTAATAACAAAGTATTTTGTTTTGCACATTGCAGACTATTATTGCTGTGCCTATAACAATGGATGTTACATAGTATACGATTGTTGATTTTTAACTCCGATAGCTTAGGACAACCTAGTGCAAGCATATCAATTACAACGTTTTGCATTAGATAGGTTTCCATCCATTTATTCTTTTCTAGACCCTTCATACATACTTCTTTACCGGGTCGGATAATTTGCTTCGGCTAACATTGTAAAATTATATTAAAATAAATAATACAGACACAATCTTTCTATTGTTTTTAATTATTATTAAACCGTTCTTTTAATAACAAGGTATTTTGTTTTGCACATTGCAGATTATTATTGCTGTGTCTACAACAAAGGATGTAATATATTAAACGATTGTTGATTTTTAACTCCGATAGCTTAGGACAACCTAGTGCAAGCATATCAGTTACAACGTTTTGCGTTAGATAGGTTTCAATCAATTTCTTCTTTTCTAGACCCTTCACACATACTTCTTCACCGGGTCGGATAATTTGCTTCAAATAAAGCGCTACTTATGATGACACCATTCCAACAGTTGAAGATTCATCCCAAGAAAGACCATGAATATTCCTTGTCACCCAGTCATTATGTTTTATATGATCTTGACTCAAACAACTAGACTGCATTGGCAGTTTAAAAACTTGATGCCAAACAACACCTTCCAATAAGTCCAAAACCGCAATTTCTTTGCACACAAACTCGTTTTTCTTGTATTTCAATCCCTGAACATCAATTATATACATGTTTGTATATGTAGGTATGTAAATATATGCAGTAAATGTCGACTAATTAAATTAATATTAGGAGCAATCTCCTTATACAGCAGATTACCACCATCTGCGTATTTTACCAACCTACTTTTCAAGCTATCACAAGAGTGAACACACATTTTGAATTAAAACCGGCCCATGTGTATTTGCAGCCTCTAAACATAAGTAAAAAACATAAATCAGAATCCACTTTAATTAAACACAATTGACTTGAATGCGATATTTTGCATCTGGCATACTTTATAACTTCTCGCTAGAAAACCAAATTCAAAACAGCTACACACATTTTCTCTGCACTTACATTTTTCAACATACGTGTGTGTGTGTGTGTGTGTTTTGAAGTATGTATGTTCCATTGAATGTAATATAAAGCCGGTCCGACTTCAAAACATGCTCACAAGTATTTTACATTAAAAGTATATAAGGCCGGTCCTAATTCAAAACGGTGCACGTGTAACTTCTTGCTAGAAAACCGAATTCAAAACAGCTACACACATTTTTCTCTGCACTTGCATTTTTCAACATACGTGTGTTTTGAAGTATGTTCCATTGAAAGTAATATAAAGCCGGTCCTAATTCAAAACGTGCTCACAAGTATTTTACATTGAAAGTACATAACGCTGGTCTGAATTCATGTTTTCACAACTATTTTACATTGAAATTATATAAGGCCGGTCCTAATTCAAGACGGTGCATGTGTATTTTACATATGTAAAATACATGTAAGCACGTTTTGAATTAGGACCGGTCTTTCCCCACTACTGATGTATTTTTATATGCTGAATCCAAAAATCATGTTTAATATGAAAAATAACACTCTATCAGCGTACCAAATATCGCAATAATATTATATATATATATATATATATATATATATATATTGCCGTGGAACCTAGGGAAAAAGCATCGCCAGAGTAAAAAAAAAAATTCGAGCCCCCAACGTTGGGCCGTCATAAATTGCCGTGGAACCTCTCTAAATCGCCTCGCCAGAGTAAAAATACACATTCGAGCCTCAATAATCAAAATATTCGAAAATTTTATTTATTTTCCAAAATCGCAAATAAATTTCACACAATAGAAAAATTTAATAAAAAAAAATATTCTCTTACCCAGATTCCTCACTTCATCACCTTAATTCTTCTTCAGTTCCCAGGCTAGCTCAGTTGAGTCTCCTCTTGGATACCTAGATTCACTATTATACTCTGTATCGTTCACGCGCACTCTCAATAAAACCACAAAATAATACAACCATCATACAATATTTATTTAACACTATTTAGAAATAAAATTCACGGTTATCCACATTTCAGAGATCAAGTTACACCTCAATAAATCCTATTTTTGTATTGTCCTGAATTTTAATTTAAAATATCAAACACATTGAATATACCCGGAGTAAATGGGCCCTGAATAATACCTTATTTTCGTTGTTTATTTATAATTTATTTTGCATTTGTATACTCTGGAGTATGGTGAGCTCATGATAACCCAGTTAATTATAAATAATGTATGCTTTTGTACTTCGCATACTCTTACAACCAACAAAAAAAACAAACCCATGTACTCTTCACAATAAAAATTTTAAATTCCTGATGGAACGTTAATAAGCTTTATATACACCTTTAGATTTCTATTTAAATATCTTAATAAAGTTAGTCATACGTATTATTTTCAATACGCAAAATAATGCACAATCCCTTCAAAATTTACTCTCACACGTCACACAATTTTCATAGTTTCATAGTTTATAACAACAACAATTTTAAAGCGTTACCTGCAATTTCTTGAAGACCTCCACATTTAGAAAACATGCAGGTGTTTAATTAACCGACGTTTTAACACAACATTTTTAGGAGCTTCTTTTCAAGGTATTTCAACCCAACCGATTTATTTGTTTGTTATAACGAACACTATTCGCCTTGGATTTATTGATTTTTCATGCTTTTATGCGTATTAGACGTAATTAAACTCTATTAAATTAATAAATAAATTGCATTGGCTTCTAAAATTTATTTTCTTTGCGAACCTACTAAATTTTAATCATTATTTGTTAATTTTTTGTTAATATTTGTTACATTAAACTGAACTAAATGAAATAAATTTCGCACGTAAATTCTGGTTGTTTCCTCTATACAGGGTGTTTCAAATTGCTTTGTTTATAGTTAATTTAACCTTTAAAACCACTACAATATATATATATATATATATATATATATATATATATCAAAGAATGAAATTTAATGGCAAGTGACTCAATATTTTGATGTATTTAACAGCCAGAACACTCATCATACACTATACAAGAACATCGACATAATAGAATACAAGATCATTTCTATGTAGACCTAGGGATAATAAAAATGAATTTAACTTTGTTCTGTTAGATGCTTTTACTTATTTTCATTTAATTTGTAATAAAAATTAAGACTAAAGCATTTATTTACATCAATATTTAACAATGGTATAGAAAAGTATATCTATAACCGTATTGGTGTTTGACAGATGAAATTAATTATTAAAATTTTTTTCTATAAATGTCAACTCAGGTATGATACTAACTACTGTAATTTATAGTAAGTAAAATGATTGTATTTAAATTTTAAATAAGTGGTATATGAAAATTTGAACGAAGAATAGTGTGCTGAATTTTAATTTTTTTAAAGTAACTTAGGTGATAAGAAAAGTTGGTTGTTAATTTTTGATTTTCTATAAAAATAAAGTTGTGTTTTCTGTTGCTGAAATTTAATTTTTTTAAGAGTTAATGTATCAAACGTGGACAAAATCAAATTAACAAAGGATTATGTTAAAATCGTATAACGCACCGAAAAAAAATTAAAAGTTATACTATATGGAAGAGTTCGCAACAAAAGCAACAGGATTCCACTGGCAGAAAATATAAACTTCATTTTGAAAAATCGTCACAAGCAATTTGTAACTGGGTAGAACCGTAGCAACTTTACTAAGGAGCATTCAACACAAGCGTTGGTGGTATAATTTTAAATCATTAATAAATAAGATCTTGTAGTTTTGTGTTTCATACCTAAAACAGAGAAGTGGATTATTGTACTATAATTTGTAATTCCATTTAGATAAATTGACGTTTTCAACTAGAGAACTGCATGTTGAGAAAGTAGACGCATCAAATGAAAATTTGAAGATATTAGTTTCATTTTAGCCGACACAGCCAAGGTTCTTGGAGATTGATTTTGTAGCGAAAATTCTAAACATACTGTTACTACACCTACACACAATTATATAAAAGGTAGGTTAAGGAGCACATGGGGTATTGTATAAAACCGTAAATATCCTGTTATTTAACTAGTATTTTTGCCAGCGTCTCTAAGAGAGAACGCGCCCAAATTTATTTATTTAATTCAGGTCTAAGTTTGAACCACGGTTAGATCTGAATGAAAATTGTTTAAATTAAAATTTATATTAATCTGAAAGACAGTTTTTATGTTTAAGAGTTTGTCCCGCTAAATACATAAGGAGGGGTGGTAGTAGGTAGTATAATATATTATTGTGTATTTTTCCTCTTCTGTTCAAGCCCCAACGTTGGTCGTTATAATTATCGTGAACGTTAATTTTAGCTAATCGAGCCATAATGTTGTGTAGCTTACTTTGGCTGCTCCGCTCCTACTCTGGGCTCTGCAATCATCTACAATAAAATCACTCTCTTCAAACATACACACAAAATAACTCTCAAAATACAACACACTCTATTTTCACAAAATAAATATAACATTTTTAAAGCTCATTTAGTATTTACAATTGTATCACTTGGATTAGTAACAAATCCTTTTTCAAAAATTTAATAAATTTTGATAACCTCAAAATAAAAACAAATACCCTATTAAAGTAATTGGGCTTTTGTCATACCAGACGTTAAACCCCAGTCTTATTATGAGCTCATAGTAAAACTCTTTACGCTTTAGTGCAAATTTACAGCACTGTAAAAAAAATAAACTAAGTCCCCTTTACTTTGTACGACATCGCGATTATCTTTATATTAACTATCCTTTTTCTACCTCAGCAAATTACCTTATACCTCTAAAGTCTCTTAAAATTTTCAGTTCATAATTTTTTTAAATAAATCGCTCCAGATCACAATAAAAATAAAAAGAAACACAGCTATCAACTACCGCCAAATGTTTTTATCAAGCAAATTACCTGGAAACCATTGTCCGCAGGTCTCTGCCAACCAGCCTTGAAGTAGATGCCGACACGTATATCGTTAAGCTATGGAACCGCTGCCAGGTCCAATTACCATTCCATTCGTCACGCTGCTATCCAAATCTCTATTTACATTAAACCCAATTGCCTCCAACGTCCCAAAAATTCGCATCTTCTTTTCATTTATAAAGCACTAGTCAAAACTGCTGCATTCACCAATCCATCCCAAATTTTAATCAATTTGGTACGTTCCAATCACCCAAATTAACAAAGGATAGTACTTAAATACGCTTTGCTCTAACTTTCTATTCATTTCAGAATTATGATTACTGAACTTATCACAACCACTTGTGTTCACTTATAATTAATTATATTAACTCAATTACTGCACTATTCGAAGTAAACTTGAGAACGAGCTAAGAAGTTAAGAATAAGAAAACCTCCACCTTGTTAAAGGCGTTTTTATAAGAGCTCCTGGACCCCCCTGTTTTGAAGTCCAGCACGTATCCTACTTCCAAACCGACAAACATTCTGAGAAAAGCACCAACCGTCGTCCACTTCTCGTTAGAAATGTCAAACGGTTTCAAGTTTTCTTCGAACTACCACGCTCAAAACATCTAAAATTCATTAGAAAGTGTACGCAAACAGCCAACCGTCTTTACATTTTCGCGAAAACTACTCCAACGGAAATCGATTCTACGTAAAATCACGCGCCTTTACCCAAACCATACCTTTTAAATCTCGTTTTCACATATCTGTTAGCTTGTTCCGCATATACTACATTCCTACACATCCCCGTTGGATGTTCCCCTACCACGTCTTTAAACTGTTACGCGTCTATACGTCGCGTCCAATGAAGTTGCTTAATATCTTGTACCTCTTTAACCTTCCCTTCTGGACATTTAAAAGCATTACCTCTATTAGCCTCCTCTTCATCTACCTCCATAACATTTATGTTTAACCCAGTGTCATCTTCAGTGACCTTATAACTACTTTTCCAGAGCAACTCTACGTCCCTAACCTTCACCAACCTCCTATCAAAATCAATCACGAATCCTATCTTCCTCATGCAATCAACCCCTAAAATGCTTTCAAATTTAAGTCCTGGGTCGAAGATGAATTCCTACTCGCAGCTTACCTCTCCAATTTCTACTCTCAATATTACTAAACTATTTACCACAGCAAATCTTTTTTTATTAGGAGCTATTAGATGACTCCTTTTTATTGGCATAACCTTATCCTGAATTTCAGCTTGGATCTCTTTAACAAATTCCTCCGATACCAAACTCACCTCTGCTCCTGAATCGAGCAACGATCCTACACACTTATTTACAATTTTGATGTCAACCACCGGCAAACAAATTTTCTCTTCCTCTTCTGGTTCCGTTTCTTCCTCTATATCCACAAACTCGCGGGGATGTTCATATTTACAGATGTGGATTTCTAGTAGTTTGTCTGCAATTAAAAATCCTGCCTAGCTCTGGTCTCACCACTAGGTCCTGGTTGTCCTTCCTCTACTTGTGCATATGTCCTTCTGTTTGCCTCCTGTCCCTTTACTCTTTCTACTGGATTCCCACTTGTCGATGTCCTATTTATTTCCGGCGAGCTTTGTACCTTTGTACTCCCGTTCTTGGAATAGCACTCCGCGAACTGCTATTGCTCCTAAAATAACCACGTCATGGTTCCCAACGATTCCTGAAATTTTGACTATGATTTGTTTCCCTCCTATTGTCAAATCTTACAAGGTTCCTATCTCTGCTCTTCCGAGGTCTTCCAGTACTCACGTCCTCATACCTTTGCAGGCACTCCAAAAATGTCTCCCTATCAACTATATTTTGTAAAGCAACATGTTGCTTGACCTTAACCTCAAAGTGTCTGGACAAATATTTTATAATCTGACGATCCGTCAAGGTTGGACCGAGTTGTTTCGCTGTACTATATTTCCTTATAACGTATTATTCTCGGGATCTTGAAAACTCCCCTTTGTAATACCCTGTTATGAGATCATCCCTAACCTGATCCTGCCTATGATCACTCCACTAATGTTTAAGGAATTTCTCCTCAAAATCTAGGTAAGAAGTTATATCCTGCCCTACTAAATTACACCAGGCCTCTGCGTTATCTTTTAATAAGGCCTTTACCATGTTTAGTTTAGCCTGTTCATTATACAAATTACACTCCAGGGTGCTAATATTATTTATAAAAATTTGTGGGTTCATCCTATTGTCTCTAAAGGATTCCATTTGTTGCTCTACGGAAATGTTACCCGAGAAAATCTTTGGGCTATCCCCCGCTAAAGCACTAATGTTTTGTTTGATCCCCGTAAATTCTCTCTCAAACCTCCCCAGCTAATAACTACACGATTCAGTCATTTCTGTCATTCTCCTATTGATCTCCTCTGCACAAAAAAAATACTAACTTTCGATTGTAATTGTCCGATTTCACTCCGAATACTATTTTATTTCTCTCATTTCAACCTCCCCCTTTTTTACCGTTAAGCTATTTTTGAAATCAGAAAATTCCTGGGTTTATTTGTCTATTTTTTCGCTAATCTGCTCAAACTTTCAATTCGATTCTGCACTCATCTGCTCGAATTTTGTATTTGATTCCTCACGCATCTTCTCTAGCATTCGTATAATCATCGCATTTCCTTGTTCTCCCGATTCGGTCCTTGATTGATCCCTACTACCTCCGGCTTCCTCCATTTCTTTTCCTGATTTATCAACCATAGTGCTATCGTCACTTCCAATTTCCACACCTTCACTCCTTAGCCACTCCTTTCTTAACATTCGTCTACAACACACCACTCAAATACTCACCACTTTCTAAATTAAAAATACACACACCCAAAAAAACTAAAATTATTTACAAAACAATTAACTCCTTAATTCCAGGTCGCCAGTTTCCTGAAATAAAGAATTTCTTAACTGGAATCGAGCCCCTCACGTTCGGGTCGCCATAATATTGTGAATTTTTCCTCTTCTGTTGAAGCCCCTCCGTTGGGAAGCCATAATGTTGTGTAGCTTACCTCGACGGCTCCGCTCCTACTCTGGGCTCTGCAATCATCTACAATAAAATCACTCCCTGCAATCATACACACAAAATAACTCAACTCTCAAAATACAACACACTCTATTTTCACAAAATAAATATAAGATTTTCCAAGCTCATTTAGTATTTACAAATGTATCGCTTGGATTAGTAACAAATCCTTTTTAAAAAATTTAATTAAATTTTGATAACCTCAAAATAAAAACAAATACCCTATTAAAGTAATTGGGCTTTTTTCATACCAGACGTTAAAGCCCAGTCTTATTATGAGCTCATAGTAAAACTCTTTACGCTTGAGTGCAAATTTACAGCACTGTAAAAAAAATAAACTAAGTCTCCTTTACTTTGTACAACATCGTGGTTATCTTTATATTGATTATCCTTTTTCTACCTCAGCAAATACATTATTTGATATCTTCCTATATCTTCTGGCATCTTCCAGGTGTATCGTCTTCTAGCATGATGTTGAAATAATGTGTTTGTGATGGTTAAATTGTTTTTGTCATAAAATAAAATTCCCCTGTCGTTTCTCGTGCCTAAACCAAATAAACGTACTACCGCTCCTTCCCTACCCTCACCAACCACTGCGTTAAAATCCCCCGTAATTATTATTTTCTACACAATGCCCTATCTTTTTTCGCATAAGTATCTCCATACCCAAATTTCCTTCCTCTGATCCTGTATGAATCTCCACTCCAAAATTCTCCCGCCTCTGGCCACCGAACTTCGCTGATGCTTACTATGTTTAGTGTTAGCTTATCCATTTCGATTTTAAGTTCTCTAGCTTACCTACTTGCTTCATACTTCTGACATTCCACGCTCCGACTTGCAAAATGTTCCCGATTCTTTTTCTAAATTTTCCGGCCACATTTTCCAAAGTAGTCTTTTCCCGGAGATTCAAATGGGGGACTATTTTAACTCCGGAATCTATTACCTCAGAAGATGCCATCATTTTAAATACAATTTAAGTAGCTTTGTACTTGGGAGGTAATGTGGTTTCCCGTTGCCTTCCACATCGCGGTAGTGTGCCTTAGGATGCCATACCGACTCCTATGGTCTCTGCCAATCTATGTACTGAAAGAGCCGCTGCCATCTTTCGGGGACCTGTCTTAGTCTGGTTCCTCACTAAAAACTCTACTAATTTGGTTGAATCTGTAGTTTGGCTTTTAGAACACTGGAACGCGGAAGCCATTCCACCTGTTCTAGTAATCTAGAACTTCCTCAAGGTGCAGATCCATTCGGAATGGGATATTCTATATATTAGATGTATAATCTTAGTAGGTAGGTAAGGCCGGTCCTAATTCAAAACGCGACAGACGTATTTTCCATGTGTAGAATACACCTGCACCGTTTTGAATTAGGATCGGCCCTATATAATTTCAATGTAAAATAGTTGTGAAAACATGAATTCTTATTTACTTTCAATGTAAAATACTTGTGGGCACGTTTAGAATTAAGATCGGCTTTATATTACTTTCAATGAAACATATTTCAAAACACTCGTATGTTGAAAAATGTAAGTGCAGAGAAGAATGTGTGAAGCTGTTTTGAATTCGGTTTTCTAGCGAGAAGTTACACGTGCACCGTTTTGAATTAGGATCGGCGTTATATACTTTTAATGTAAAATGTGAAAACAAGAATTCTTATATACTTTCAAATGTAAAATACTTGTGGGCACGTTTTGAATTAGGATCGGCTTTATATTACTTTCAATGGAACATACATACTTCAAAACACACGTATGTTGAAAAATGTAAGTGCAGAGAAAATGTGTGTAGATGTTTTGAACTTGGTTTTCGAGCGCGAAGTTATAAAAAGTATGACAGATGCAAAATATCGCATTCAAGTCAATTGTGTTTAATTAAAGTGGATTCTGATTTATGTTTAGAGGCTGCAAATACACATGGGCCGGTTTCAATTCAAAATGTGTTCACTCTTGTGATAGTGTAATTATAATATTTACCTACCGCGTGAGGGTATCCAATTAATAATAAATAATAAATGGGAAGGACCTCTAACACTATAGTACCCTCACGTTTCGGGACATTGCCTCGCAGCTGCTGCAGTCGGTGAGAAGGGGAGGTTCATTAAACAACAACACACTAAGACAAAATTCCAATTGTTTTATTAAACGGCCTACTAACTAACTTAACCTAATTACATATGCATACAAAATTATACAATGATTAACAATATTTACAATAGGGCGCCACCATGGAAATTAAACGGCCCATGGACCGATCGCGGTAATAGCTTTCGTCGCACTTTGTTCGTGACGATGAACTAAGATTGCAGGACAAAAAATACGTCACTTCACAGGGACAAATGTTATTAAGTTTCCGGCTAGCACAAACACAACTTAACTAAACAATTCTAAAGTCCTTATTTTATGAATATTAACAACAGTTCTGGGTGCAAACACCCCAATACATATAATTAATTAACGCTACCGTAGTCTAACTAACTTGCATACTGAAACGACCTTCCTTTAATCACGGGGTCATCAATAACAGGAAAACATGACCTTCACACAGGTCAAATAGTACAATAACGGAATTCGTGGCTTAGTTATTACAAGCCTCGGACTACGTCGAAACACAATAAAATAAGAAACCCTTCAAAAGATGCGGTCTTTAACAATAACCTAAAGGGATTAAATACTGGAACGGAGATTTAACCCGAAGTTGTATGTTATGAAAGTCGACAGATATTGTATTTAAACAAATAAATGACTTATGATGCATAACACAGCTTTGAGTTCATAGTAATACCATATATAATAATTACTTACTCAGAAAAATAATTAACTTAGAACATAACGGCACGCACTTGACTTCAGAGAAATAAAACACTTCACTCAGTCTGAAATAAACAACCAGATTTAACCTCTAACGCGTCTGGAAATAAACAACCCCGATTCCCACCGGCTGGCATCCTTATATACATTTAAGTTAATTGAAAAATAACCCCTTTCTTGGCGCTCATACTCGGCTTAGGATACGCCGGTCGTAAATCTTTAAGATTAATTAAACTGCCCATTGCCTAAGATTGCCACACAAGTAGATCTCGGAACTAATTTTAGTTGAGTGCTCCGCTAATTGAAAAATTGCTTCAGACCACCCTGACATAAATAGGATCCTAAAGCATGATTGACATCTAATCATAGATAGCAACTAATCTGACATGTTTAGTGCCCTTAAAGTAAGTGCCTTTAGAAAACTGATTGACTCTTGGATTAGATCTTCCTGGAAACTTCGCTAGGACGCTACTTGGGTAGTCTTGAAGCCGTTCGCTCCAAGACCTTCATTCTAATAATTAGAATGCTAAAATTAAACTAGAAAATACCTATTTTTAGAATTCATAGAACTAATTAGAGCGATATTAAAACAGTATGTTACAATAGGTTGAAAAGTGGGTTGGCAAAGTACGCATATGGTGGCAATCTGCTATATAAGGAGATTGCTCCTGATATTAATTTAATTAGTCAAAGTTTACTGCATATATTTACATACAAACATGCATATAATTGATATTCAGGGATTTAAATACAAGAAAAACGATTTTTGTGTAAAGAAATTGCGGTTTTGGACTTGTTGAAAGGTGTTGTTTGGCATCAAATTTTTAAACTACCAATGCAGTCCAGTTGTTTGAGCCAAGATCATATAAAACATAACGACTGGGTGACAAAGAATATTCATGGTCTTTCTTGGGATGAATCTTCAACGGCTGGAATGGTGTTATCATATATAGCGCTTTATTTGAAGCAAATTATCCTACCCGGTGAAGAAGTATTTGTGAAGGGTCTAGAAAGGAAGAAATTGATTGAAACCTATCTAATGCAAAACGTTGTAACTGATATGCTTGCACTAGGTTGTCCTAAGCTGTCGGAGTTAAAAATCAACAACCGTTTAAAATATAACATCCATTGTTGTAGACACAGCAATAATAATCTGCAATGTGCAAAACAAAATACCTTGTTATTAAAAGAATGGCTTGATAATAATAAAAAACAATAGAAAGATTGTGTCTGTGTTATTTATTTTAATATAATTTTACAATGTTAGCCGAAGCAAATTATCCGACCCGGTGAAGAAGTATGTGTGAAGGGTCTAGAAAAGAATAAGAAATAGATGGAAACCTATCTATTGCAAAACAAAATACTTTGTTATTAAAAGAATGGTTTGATAATAATAAAAAAAAACAATAGAAAAGATTGTGTCTGTATTATTATTGTAGTCAGTAAGAAATCTTTAATGCTGATGTCTGCAGAGAAAAACAATTAAACTCAGACAGCACGAATGGGACTCTCAACCCTGAAAGCAATTATAATTGATCAACGCAATAGCTCTTTACTGGTTTTACAACATTTAACAAATTGTACAGATATCTCGAAAGATTAGCCAAAGATAGACAAACAGATAGACAGACTGACTGCACTAATTTTCTCATTCTCGCTTTTAAAGAATAACAAGTCGTAGTTATTAAATCGCGAACTCAGTTTATCTGCAAGAAATATATAAACGAGGAAATTTATGAAATGCTCCAACTTCAAAAAAACTAGAAAATAAATCTATTGAAATATATGCTAACGTTGCAATTGGTGGATCTGCTCACGGAGTAAACAATTTTTTCAAGCACTTCATTTGGATTGACTATAAACTACTCAATAATTTTAACCTAACCACTATCATTATTCTTTCCTGACAAGGGTAATTTTAATAAAAGTTTTCATTTTTGATTTGTTCTATAGAACACAACTACAACTTGACAATAAAGATTATCACACACACACACACACACGCACACCCGCACACCCGCACACACGCACGCACGCATGCACGCACGCACGCACCCACACCCACACCCACACCCACACCCACACACACACACACACACACGCACACCCACACACACACACACATATCTTGAGTATATATAAAGATATTAAACAACAAGAAACAAGAACAGCAGAAAATTCAACCCATGTCAGGCAGTTTTTTTTCTTGTCAACGATAGTCTAGTCTAATGCTTCTTCAGCATTTGCATTTCCATAGTTACGTACTGAAGGCAACTCTGCAATTTTAGTTCACATGCATTTCTAATTTCAATTACAAAAAATATGAAAGCATATATTTGAAATGCATTTCTAACTTTAATCGCAAAAAAATGAGAGCATCTATTCGAAATATGCACTCAGATTAATAGTCAAAAATTGTTTTACACCGTTCTGTAAACTGAGATTACGTAGTTATTAAAATTATTTGATGTGATTATTTAATTTTCTACCTTGGTCTAAATATGAGTAATATATATATATATATATATATATATATATATATTATATATATATATATATATATATATGTATATATATATATAATGTTAGAATAAACATACTATAATTCACTTAAGTTCCCAAATATAAAGAACAGTTCTAACTCACTCCAACTCTGAACAGTAAAAAATATTGCAATATCAGTTCTATGAGGGCTGTCTTCTTCATCTTTGACGCGCGGTCGTTTCTAGTTGTTCTTCTTCTTCGTGTTCACTAAAAAAGATTCAAATAAATATTAGACCAAGTAAATGCATTAAGAAAATTAAATCTATATATTAAGCTAACGAATACATACTTTGTATTGGTGTCATCAGGTCGTACGTTGCAATTGGTGGATCTGCTCACGGCGTCAACGTTTTTTTCTCCAGTACTTCATTTGGATTTGACTATAAACTACTCAATAATTTTAACCCAATCGCTATCATTATTCTTTCCTGACAAGGACAATTTTAAAAAAGGTTTTTCATTTTTGATTTGTTCTATAGAACACACAACTACAACTTGGCAATAAAGATTGAGCGATTATCACACACATATCTTGAGTATATAAGGAGATTAAACAACAAGAACAGCAGAAAATTCAGTCCATCTTAGCAAGAATTTAAATGCTAAAGTATTGTCTAGATAGCAATTGTAGAAATATGAAATCTACAGAAAATTTAATAAAGCCAGTCATGTATAAATTTTAATGCTGACGTCCGCAGAAAAATGAGAGCATCTATTCGAAATATGCACTCAGATTAAAAGTCAAAAATTGTTTTACACCGTTCTGTAAACTGAGATTACGTAGTTATTAAAATTATTTGATGTGATTATTTAATTTTCTACCTTGGTCTAAATATGAGTAATATATATATATATATATATATATATATATATATATATATATGTATATATATATAATGTTAGAATAAACATACTATAATTCACTTAAGTTCCCAAATATAAAGAACAGTTCTAACTCACTCCAACTCTGAACGGTTAAAAATATTGCATTATCAATTCTATGAGGGCTGTCTTCTTCATCTTTGACGCGCGGTCGTTTTTGGTTGTTCTTCTTCTTCTTCGTGTTCACTAAAAAAAGATTCAAATGAATATTATATCAAGTAAATGCATTACGAAAATTAAATCTATATATATATATATATATATATATATATATATATATATATTAAGCTAACGAATACATACTCTGTATTGGTGTCATCAGGTCGTACGTTGCAATTGGTGGATCTGCTTACGGCGTCAACGATTTTTTCTCCAGTACTTAATTTGGATTGACTATAAACTACTCAATAATTTTAACCCAATCACTATCATTATTCTTTCCTGACAAGGACAATTTTAAAAAAAAAGGTTTTCATTTTTTGATTTGTTCTATAGAGCACACAACTACAACTTGGCAATAAAGATTGAACGATTATCACACACACATATCTTGAGTATATAAGGATATTAAACAACAAGAACAGCAGAAAATTCAACTCATGTAAGCAAGAATTTAATGCTAAGGTATTGTCTAGATAGCAATTGTAGAAATATGAAATCTATAGAAAATTTAATAAAGCCAGTCATGTAGCATATATAGGTAATTGTGTGTTTACGCGATTTTATGCTGTATAAGAAATTTTTTTAAAGGTACTGCTCAGCAGAAATAATGAATTAGATTCATTGTCTGAAAAAAAAATTGCAATGAATGCACATAATAAAAAAACCTAAATTAGATTAATCTTGTTTAGATTACCGCTGACATAATTTATATGCATATATTGGTACTGCTCAGCAGAAATAATGAATTACATTCATTGACTGAAAAAGAAATTGCAAGAAGGCGCATAATAAAACCTAAATTAGATTAATTTCGTTTTATATTACTGCTAGCATAATTTATTTTCCATAAAAAATTAACAAAAATTGACTTTATATGCATATATAGGAATATAGTAATTTGTGTGGGTGTATGTTTACGCGAATCATGCTGAATAAGAAAAATTCTTTAGTTCTATCAACGTACTGGAAAATGTTCTTCTTAATATCGGGTTTTTAAAAAAAACAGTGTTTTTTCTACAAAGAAAGCATGCATTGTGGAACGTGTAATTAGAACTTTAAAGGGAAAAATGTGGCGCTTGTTTAACCTGAACGGTTCTTACAATTGGATAAAAAAAATTTAAGCGATATTGTGAAACAATACAACAATACAGTTCACAATACTATCGGAGTCAAGCCTGTAAAAGTTGATAAATCAAATGAAAAAACTATTCTTAAATCATCATTTACCCACATCAAACTTGCAACCAAAATACCAAAATATTCAATTAAAGACAGTGTGAGGATTAGTAAACACAGGGAAGCATTTACGAAAGGTTACACGCCAAACTGGTCATGTGAAATTTTCAAGATTAAAAAGGTAAACGTAACCAATCCGGCAACATATATATTAGAAGATCAAGACGAGAAAGAAATCAAAGGTGCATTTTATGAAATGGAGTTGCAAAAGGTTAAACATCCAGGAATTTACCTGGTAGAAAAAGTCCTAAGAAAGAGTGGAAATAAAGTCTTTGTAAAATGGTTAGGCTTCTCTAACGTACACAATAGCTGGATCGATAAAAATAATGTTTGCTAGAAGTTGTTATAATAATAGTTAGTAAGGCTAACATTGTAAAATTATATTAAAATAAATAATACAGACAAAATCTTTCTATTGTTTTTTATTATATAACCATTCTTTTAATAAAAAAGAATTTTGTAAGGCTAACATTGCAAAATTATATTAAAATAATACAGACAAAATCTTTCTTTTGCTTTGCACATTGCAGATTATTATTGCTGTGTCTATAACAATGGATGTTATATTTTAAACGGTTGTTGATTTTTAACTCCGATAGCTTAGGACAACCTAGTGCAAGCATATCAGTTACAATGTTTTGCATTAGATAGGTTTCAATCAATTTCTTCTTTTCTAAACCCTTCACAAATACTTCTTTACCGGGTCGGATAATTTGCTTCAAATAAAGCGCTATATATGATAACACCATTCCAGCCGTTGTTTCTACAATCGTTAGGACTACATTTATTTAATTAAAATGTAAAATGAATAGTGAAATACTGAACGTGCGTGAAAAAGTTTACTTCGACAATACAATTGTTAATATTGAAAAAAAACATACTCATCAACCTTATGCTAACACATCTTTAAACAATAACAAACTGGATTTTTTTTAAACAGAACGGTTACTACTACTATTTTTCTCTACAATACATTTATGCTAATATAGTTCAAACTCCATTTCGAATGGACCTGCACCTTGCCGGAGTTCTAAATTACTAGAACAGGTGAAATGGCTTGCATGTTCTAATGAGCTAAAGAGCCAAACTACAGGTCCAACCAAAGTAGTAGGGTCGTTAGTGAGGAACCAGACTAAGACAGGTCCCCGAAAGAGGGCAGCGGCTCTTTCGGTACTTAGATTGGCAGAGACCATAGGGGTCGGTATGGCAGTCTAAGACACACTACCGCGATGTGGAAGGCAACGGGAAACCACAACATTATCTCCCAAGTACACAGCGTACTTAAATTGTAACAAACATGATGGCATTCTCTGGGGTAAAAGATTCCGGAGTTAAAATAGTCCCCCATTCGGATCTCCGGGAGGGGACTACTTCGGAGAATGCGATCGGAAAGTTAAAAATAAGAGTCGGAAACATTCTGCGAGTCGGAGCGTGGAATGTTAGAAGTATGAAGCAAGTAGGTAAGCTAGAGAACCTAAAAATCGAAAAGAATAGGTTATCACTAGACATAGTAGGGATCAGCGAAGTTCGGTGGCTAGAGGCGGGGGATTTTTGGAGTGGAGACTTCAGGGTAATTCATACAAGAGCAGAGGACGGAAATTTGGGTGTGGGGATAGTTATGCGGAAAAGGATAGGATACTGTGTAGAAAATTACTTACAAAAGAACGAAAGAGTACTCATGGTTAGATTAGAATCTAAACCGGTAAACACAGTAATAATACAAGTATACATGCCCACCTCTAGCTACAGTGACGAAGAGGTAGAAGCCATCTACAAAGATATCGAAGACATATTAAGATACGTAAAAGGACATGAAAATTTAATAATTACGGGGGATTTTAATGCTGTGGTAGGTGAGGGTAGGGAAGGAGCGGTAGTAGGTTTATTTGGTTTAGGCACGAGAAACGACAGGGGAAATAGGCTGGTAGAATTTTGCGACAAGAACAATTTAATCATCACAAACACATTATTTCAACATCATGCTAGAAGATGATATACGTAGAAGATGCCAGGAGATATAGGACGATATCAAATAGATTACATTCTTGTTAGACAACGGTTTAAGAATCAAGTAAAAGACTGTAGAAGCTACCCAGAAGCAGATATAGATACTGACCACAACATCGTAATTATGAAGGCCGCACTTAAATTTAAAAATCTGAAAAAGAGGAACGGAAAAAGGCACTTGGACTTAGAGAAACTAAAAGACAAAAGTTATTCAAGTAAGATTCGAAAAAAAGTCAAATGAATTGCTGAATGATATCGGGAAAATATCTGAAACTAAGGAAGTAGAAACAGAATGGAATAACATTAAATCCAGCCTAGACATGGCGGCCAGAGATATTTTGGGGTATACACAAAAAGAAAATAAGAAACCATGGATAACAAAGGATATCGTGAATTTAATAGAAGAAAGACAAAAATACAAAAATAAATCAGACGAAACAGGAAAACAGAGATACAAAGCCATAAAATGGGAAATTATTCGAAAATGCAGGAAAGCTAAAGAACAATGGATTGATGAAAAGTGCAAAGAGGTACAAACGAAGATGGAAATAGGAAAGACAGACGAAGCATACAAATTAATTAGAATGAATTTTAGGGACATAAAACCGTATAGCAAAAATATAAGGGACGCACAAAGAAACGTCATCATAGTAGAGAAAGTGGGTAGATGGCAAGAATATATAGGGAATTTATATGCAGGAGAGGAACTAACTGCATTAGAACAGGAATCAGACATTGAAAATGATGACTTGGGATATCCTATACTTCGAGATGAGTTTGAATTAGCATTAAAGATACTGAAAAATGGTAAGGCGCCGGGTTCAGATAAGGTGCAAGCAGAAACTCTAAAAGCCGCTGGACAAGCAGTAACAGAACGTCTCTTCCAACTTGTAAGCTATATGTATGAGACAGGCGAGATACCCAAAGATTTCAAACGTAGCATCATAGTAACTATACCAAAAAAGAAAGGCGCGGATAGATGTGAAAATTTTCGAACAATAAGTTTGACAGCACACGTGTCAAAAATATTAACTAGAATTGTGCAAAGACGAATGGAAAAACGAGCTGAAGAAATACTAGGAGAAGACCAATTTGGGTTTAAGCGAAACAGGGGAACACGGGAGGCTATTTTAGCTCTGAGAGTAATAATGGAGAAAACAATAGAAAAAGGGGAAAGCATGTATATAGGGTTTGTAGATCTGGAAAAAGCATTCGACAATGTAAATTGGAAAAAATGTTTGAAATACTCAAAAAGATTGAAATGAGTTATAGTGATAGACGAATAGTACATAGCTTATACAAAGAGCAACCAGCAGTAATAGAATTAGAGCAGGAACGTAGAGAAGTAAACATTAGGAAAGGGGTGAGACAGGGATGTGCCCTATCCCCATTGATTTTTAACTTGTACATAGAGGAGGCAATAAATACTGTCAAATGCAGAAAGACATTTGGAATTACTATGCAGGGACAAAAAATTGATATGCTTAGATTTGCAGATGATATAGCTGTATTAGCGTCTAGCAAGGAAGAGTTAGAAGCGGCTCTTAATGAAATGGAAACGGTTCTAACAGAGAGATACGGTATGAAAATTAACAAAAATAAAACTAAAGTTCTAGTTTGCAAAGGTGGGAAAAATAAATCAAAAACAAGAATACAAGTATTTAACACGAACTTACAAGAGGTTAAGGATTTCTGCTACCTAGGAAGCCAAATAACGCAAGATGGGAAAAGCACAAAAGATATAAAACAAAGATTAGCACAAGGTCGTGCTACATTTAACAAGAAAAAGCAACTATTGTGCTCAAAGACCACAAACATAGAAACAAGGAAAAGATTGGTTAAAACATATGTGTGGAGCACAGCATTGTACGGCTGTGAAGCCTGGACAGTAGGAGAAGCGGACAAGGAAAAGGTAGAAGCCTTTGAAATGTGGTGTTACAGGCGTATGATGAAGATATCATGGACAGACAAAGTTAAGAACGAAGAGGTACTAAAAATGGTAGGGGAAGAAAGAAATATGTGGAAAACGGTAAAAAATAGGAGAGATAGGATGATAGGCCACATACTACGGCATGAGGGAATAGTGCGAAATATTTTAGAAGCAGAGATAGGAAAAAAGAGAAAAAGAGGCAGACCTAGATTAGACTACTGCACACAGATAGTAAAAGATGTAGGCTGTAGAGGTTTCAGGAGATGTAGACTAGCCCAGAATAGAAATCAATGGAGGTACGCATCCAACCAATCCCAAGATGGATAAACTAATGACGAAAAAATAACTGTGCTTAAACATGATAATTATTATAAGTAACTACAAGAATTGGTTGGGCAATATTCTCGAATAATGTTAAGTGTGTGAAAGGATTTACTGGAAAACCACTATTTCGGCAAATGTCTAAGTGTTGGGGGATCTTGGTAGCCACAGGTTGCTTAACCTCCTTCACTGAATCTCGGTAAAATAGGGTATAAAATTAGAAAACAATAGAAAGGGAACGAGCTGAATACACATACTCCCTGAAAAGAAGAAAAGAAGAAAAAGAAGAAAACCACCAAAAACGCAAAATCAAAATAGCTACTTATATAACCCTACATAAAAATAACTGAGTTGCAAACGAATCCGCGACTTTCAGTAAACAATGGATTCCATTACTAAAAGAAATAACAAAAGAAATAACAAATGATAATCAAATACCCACAATATCTAGGTAGCATTGCAAGTTTTTCCTGGGTTTTCCTTGCAATATTAACATGAAATACAGCCTACATACATGATTTCTATTTATACATAAAATAACTAATTACATAAAAATAAGCATATTAACAATCCTTGTAAAACAGCATTGGCATCTGACAAGTATAAATCCACAATAAGGTTACCTCAAAACGATATACAATCTCCGTTGAACAGTATTGGTATCTGACAAGTGTAAACCCGCCATAGGGTCGCCTCAGATCCATATACAATCTTCATAGAACAACATTGGTATCTGACAAGTGTAAACCCGCCATAGGGTTGCCTCAGACCCATATACAATCTTCATAGAACAACATTGGTATCTGACAAGTGTAAACCCGCCATAGGGTCGCCTCAGATCCATATACAATCTTCATAGAACAACATTGGTATCTGACAAGTATAAACCCGCCATAAAGTCGCTTCAGAACCATGTTAAAATCTACCAAAGAGGTAACTTAAATCATAATGAATTTTCCCCCTCAAAATAAATATAAAGAAACGACTACTTAAGCCTTTCAATAATGCAATCGCACACTTCTTTAATAACCACCCTCTCAATTGTATAAATAGAAACATGTTAAAAAATGTTTTCCAATTCCAAGTTATTGAATTTATATAAAATTCATCAATAAAAATTAATCAGCTGATTTCACATTAAGCGTATTGGCTACCTAAAGAAAGCCGATCCCAGGTCGCAACACAAATTGAAGGCAATCATTCTGTTAAACTTTAAAAAATTTTGCTTAGTATACTCAAACCAAATATTTCAAACATCAATAAATCAAAGTCACCTTCAATTTATGTCATAAATGCCAAACTTGATGTTTTTATTATAATTTTGACAACGATCCTAGGTCATGGATCAAAACGTAAATAAAGTTGATTTTAAAAACTATGAGTGGTTTAATTCCCAAAGAAGATTAACATGCTGTGTGAGAATTTCAGGGAACTATGTAGGCTAGCTCAGAATATAAATAAGTGCAGGTACATGTCCAACCAGTTTTGAGACGGAAAACCTAATGGCTGCGAAATACCTGCAACTAATGTTGACTGTGCGAAAAGATAAATTGGAAAATATATTAAATCGCCAAATGGTTAAGTGTTGGGAGAATTGGCAGCCACAGACTGCTTACCTCCCTTCACAACCATTGAAGGTCGGAAAAATAGGGCATATAACTGTAAAACAATAGAAAGTGATCGAACTGCATCTAACAAGAAAGAACATCGCCTATGAGGAAAGACAGCAAACAGAATAAGAAGAAAATTGTTGAAAGCATATGTGTGGAGCACAGCACAGTATGCCTATGAAATACGGGAAGTCTGAAACGCAGACAGAAAAACGGTAGCAGCCTTTTGAAATGATGTGCTTCAGATGTATGAGGACGATAGCATGGACAGACAAAGATAATAACAAATAAGTTACAGAAATAGTATGGGAACAAGGATATCTAGGGAAAAAGAGAAATAGTAGGGCGGAATACTTTCTAAGGCATTTTTGGGGAATAGTATGTGATATATTACAAGCAGAGATAGGAAAAAAGAGGTAGATGTAGACCTAGATCAGACAGTTATAGATGCAAACTGTGCATATTTCAGGGAAATCTGTAGGTTAGTTCAAAATAGGGAACAATGATGGTACGCGTCTAACCAGTTCTAGGACTGAAGACCTAATGATGATGAGTTCAAACTCGGGTAGATTGAAAGGTATCCTATTTTTAGATAAATCCAAAACGAAAAACTGCGTACTTGTGCAGGTATAAACATAACACTGAAGTTTTTTATAACTAAAAAAAAATATTATATGTTAATCGAGATAAAATAAATTGCATTCTTTGTTTAAGCCAGTCGTTGAAGCTTTTACAATTCATTTCTGAGTGTATAGTTATACCCCCAAGGTTTTAGTATCAATGGTTGAGGTACTAAGAACTCTTTTATCAGCACTTTGATTAAGAACAATTTTGCTTTTGTTTAATAGTAAAGACATCATGTTTTGACTGATCTAATTAAACATTGCTGTTTCTGTATAGTCTGTTTATAAAACAAAGCATTCTTATAATCATCAAAAGAAATTTGCTTAATACTTGCTAAGGAAGATCTCTTTGACTTTTTTTTATTTATCCTATTCTGAACACAGAAAGTGTACATTTTAGATCTAAGCCCTACAAACTCTAGCATGGTGTCATCTAAAAAATTCTAATTCTCCATATGGAAGATATTCTGCCATTGCAGCCCCCCCATATAAATTATTATTAACATCAAAAATACATTAAATATTTAGAATTAATATTCTGTCTTTTAATGCAATTGAAATTGTATCGTGATACTGAATCAAAAATGTGAATAGCTATAAAGTTCGAAACGGGGAACAAACGTTGAACACACTCTTTAAGCAGATCATGATTGTTTATATTTACCTTCGAGTGTAACACTTCACTGTTTAATTTAAAATAGCACTACTAATTTCAGCCACTAGCTAAATTACTTTATACATAAATATGTTCTGATGTAAGCAAAATAGCTATAAAATTACACATTTGCAATTTTTCAGAAAAATAAAGCAAATTCAAAATCTTGCCTGAACAAAGGACGTTCATCAGTAGAAAAATTAATACTGAATTTTAATTTCCAATAACAACAATCTCACATCATTTTTCATTCAGCTGAGTTTACGGAAAACGCGTAAGCAGAACAACTGTAAAAGAAAATAGCATACAAATCAAAATAATTGCATAGCAAATTGCTTTGAATGCAATTGTTAAAAAAAATCGCCTTTATTTACGTTTTTATTCAAGACGATTTTAAAGCTTGAATCGTGCATGCGATCTAAAAAATTGCAGTTGCTTTCAGTACGTAACTATGACAAATAATTTGCTATGCAAGCATTTCCAATATTTACATACTGAAGGCAAAACTGAAAACATTCTGCAGTTTTATCATAATACAATTACGTCGTGCAATTCATTTCTTCATTATTTAGCATAATTATAGCACGTAGTAAAATTAACTCATGATGGAGATATAAAAATAATTTTTTAAAATTCTACGAATGCTACGTAATGAAATTTAAATTACACAACGTTATTTATAATGGTAAAACTTTTGGTCTTTTATATGACCTTAATTAATACTTGTTTGAAATGAATGTCAATCGCTTTAAGTGAAAAAATCAGTTAGACAAACCGCTCATTTGGCGCTTTGTGAGTTTAGTTAGCAATCTCGTCCGATTTACTTTTCAGTAAAACTGAATGTGATTTTGTATCAAGGTTTTATTTTATTATAAAAAAATGTTGCCAATTTCAAACTTCTTCTCTGCATTGCCCTAAGCGAATAAAAAGAAACGTAGTAACAAAATTAACTCATGCCTTAATCGACCAATACAGTAATATTGACGAGTATTGATGTTACTTTCTGCAACGAAAACAATTTTTAACAAAAAGTCAATTTCTTTCAGTTGTACTGAAAAAAAGTAAATATTTCAAATGATTTCTAGGTAAAATTTAATTTTTTTGTTTTGCAATTGACAACTTTAATTTTAAAATATGATATATACGCGTGCACAGTTTCGAAGCCAGACCGGTCTTCCATTAATGCTGACTAAGTGGATTTATTTATTATTCTGCTGATGTTAGCATTAAATTTCTCGCTTTTTATTTTTCCTGTGGATGTCAGCCAAAACAACTGCAAAAAGAATTAGCATACAACATCATTTTTCATTCAGCTGCGTTTACTACAAGAAATTTCTTGTTTGCAGTATAGTAATAAAAATGTTTTATACGACCTTTGATTTATGATGTGTATACAGAAAATACACTATCATTACAGCGCTATTTTTTATGGATACATATAAAAATCTTTTAATAAACTCACAAAGCGCCAATAATGTAAAATGTGAAAATTTGGGTATGTCTTTGAGCTCAATTAGACGAACCTGGTTAATTAACGTAAAGGGGTGGGAGATGCTTCTTTTGTACTCAGACTCAGGTCTGCATATATTGTTATATTAATTAGTAGGCATCTACAAGGACTTTAATTCTGGATGCACATTAAAATGATAATAAATTTAATCTTGAAATTTTCTGATACTGAAATTTATGCTGAAATTTAATTTTGAAATTTTAATGTATTGTGAATATTGATGTAAATAGAGTTAACGTTGGTGTTTGTGATAGGAATGTGTTTGTTTTTTTTATGATTGAGGATGAAAGTTTTAACTAGGTGAGCAGCCGAGGCGGAAAAGAGTAAAGAGGCGATTAACAGAAGAAAACCGCAGTTCCCGGATTTTGGTGGATTCACAGCATTCTTGGCGACCCAAAAGTGAGGCTCGAGTTCCAAATTAAATTTTTGTGATTTTATTCCAGGAAACTGGCGATCTGAGAGAGAGAGTTTCTGTGTGTGTATAAATTTAAGAGTATTTTAGAGTGTGTGAGAGTGATTAGAACGTATGCAGAGAAAAGAGTGGTTAAGGAGTCAAGGAGTGGAAATTGGAAGTGACGATAATGCATTGTGTGAGAAAAACTCTAAAATGGAAGAAGCTGGAGGCAGTAGAGATCGGTCGAGGACGGAATCAGGGGATCAAGGAAACGAGATGATAATGAGAATGCTAGAGAGGATGAACGAAGAATCTAATAGAAAATTAGAACAGCTAAGCGATGAATCGAATAGAGCAAGGGAAGAATCGAATAAGAAATTTGACCAATTAAATCAGGAATTAGGGGATAAAATAGAGCAATCGACGAAAGAATTTACAGAATTTAAAAATAGTCTTACCATGAAAATGGGGGAAGTAGAAAATAGGGTTGAAAAAAATGAGCGTGATATTACAGGTCTTCGACAGGAAATGGGACATTTAAGGTCCGAAGTACGCAGTTTTTGTGAAGAAGAGATTAATATAAAAAATGACTGAAGTAACGGACTCATGTAGGGATCAGTTAGGCAGGGTAGAACGCGAAGTTAGTAGTATCAAATATAACATGTCAAGTTTAACGGGGGATGGTCCCAGATTTTATACAGGTGGAGGATCATTGGACCAACACATGAAGTTTTATGGCGATAACAGGGTAAATCCACAAATTTTTATTAATAGTGTAAGAAATCTAGTGGGAAATTTATTTGACGAACAGACTAAACTGAATACGATAAAGGCTTTATTGAAAGACAACGCGGAAGCATGGTACAATTTAGTAGGACAGGACATAGACACCTACACGGACTTTGAAGACAGATTTTAAAGCACTACTGGAGTGACCACAGACAATACCAGGTACGAGACGACTTAATCACAGGAAATTTAAGGGAGAATTTTCAGGAAGTAGGAGCAATATGCTATACGCAAGTATAGCATAGCAAAGCAACTGAACCCACCACTGACGGACCGACAAATTATCAAGTATTTATCACGACACTTCGAGGTAGAAGTAAGACAACACGTAGCACTACAGAACATAGTGGACAGAGAAATGTTTTAGAATACCTGCAGAGGTACGACGACGTAAGTAGTGGACGACCTCGGGATAATAGGGAAAGACAGATCAACACCGTTAGGTTTGACAATAGACGGGACAACTATGCTAGAAGGGGGAATAGTTACGGATACCAGCGACAGAATTGGGAACAGCGACGACCATACTTTAGAAGTAATAGTTTAGGAAGGGGACCTGCACCGAGACCGGAACCTACCAGAAGGAATAGTTCACCGGACATGAGGGGGACAGCTAATACAGACACGGAACGAGTGGAAACGCCTAGGACATACGCTGAGGTGACGGCTAGACCAGGACCAAGTAGGGAAAACAGACCTGGACAGGATTTTTAGAACGCGACAGACCACTAGATTTCAGTGTAAATGTATATGAACATCCACGTGAATTTTGCAAAATTGAGGAGGAAGTAGAGCCAGAAACTGAGGAAAAATTATGTTTGCCAATTATTAATATAGAAAATTTTGAGAATAATGTAGAAGTATTACTTGATACAGGGGCAGAGGCGAGTTTAATATCGGAGGAATTCGTCAGCAAAATTAGGGATAAGGTTTGTGATAGAATTATGCCTATAAAGCGTAGCCATTTAATAGCTCCAAATAAAAAGAAGTTTGCTGTAGTAAATAGTGTTGTGGTGCTTAGGATAGATATAGGAGGTTTAAGCTGTGAACAGGAGTTTGTAATTGTACCTGGACTGAAGTTTCAGGGCATTTTAGGTGTTGACTGTATGATGCAGTTAGGGGTTTTGATAGATATGGAAAGGAAGGTAGTAAGGATTAAGGATAGGGTAGTGCCATAGAAGGGCAGTTATGAAGTCACAGAGGATGACACGGGGTTGAGTATTAATGTAGTAGAGGTAGAGAATGATGAAGGTAAACAGATCAACACAATAAGATGTCCAGAGGATAGGATAGTAGAGGTTCAAGCTTTAGTACAAAAACATGCAGAATTAGTGGGGGTAGAAGCAACAGCAGCATATCGGGAGCAGGTGAATGCAGAATTAATTAAAGATGCACGAAAAATTAATCAACGGACCAAACCGCAATTCCATTGTCCAACATCCATGGACACATTTTTGACGAGGTTAAGTGGCAAGTTTGTTTTTAATAAAGTAGATTTAAGGAATTCATTCTGGCTGATTCCATTACACAAGAATTCTAGAAAGTACACAGGATTTTCCGTAGAGGGAAAAATCGATAATTTTAAAGTAGTATCGTTTGGTTTGTCGGCAGAAAAGAAAATAATAATAAATAAGAAACAGACAAGTGTAGGGACTGAAGAAGAAGCAATATGTAAGAGTCAGGATAATAGGGATGATAAGTTTATTGTATGTGAGATAATAGGGAGGATAAGTATAGATATAGAAGGGGGAGAAATAGGGATGAAGAGTATTAGGTTGGTGAGAAGAAAGACTTGGAGGGTCAAGAAGAGAGTTAGATTTAAATAACTTGATGAACAAAGGATAGAGATAGGTGAATTTTAGTATAGTTATAGAAAATAAAGCTAGGTATAGGATAAATATGGGAGATAATTAGAAATAGGTTTAGGATGAGAATAAAGAATAAATGTAGAAAGAAAATAAGATAGGTTAAATATAGATATTTCATATAAGATTAGTGGAGAGTTAGGAATAGAGTAAGAGTAGGATAGGTATATAGGAATAGGTAGGGGGAAGTGAGTATAGTTAAAAGTTAGAAATAGGATAGGGATATAGGACAGGTGTAAATAATTTTTTTGATTCGATAAGGTAGGTAAGTTAGATAGATAAGGGTAGAGAGAGATAGGCACTTTTTTTTGTAAATTTTGTTTGCGGTTTAAATATTTTATATTTGAATTCAAATAAGTGGGATTATTTGTATTCAAATAGGGGGAAAATACTCATATTTAGACCAGGGTAGAAAATTAAATAATCACATCAAATAATTTTCATTACCGTGTAGAAGCTTTGGAAAAAGGTACGCGTTATTAAAACCGTGAAGCATAAAAATTCATTCGTTTCATTAAAAAGAAGAGATTTAAATTATTTACAAGACGCCTTCTATAAAAAGAAGCAGTAGTAAAATGCTCTACGTGTAATTTAATTATTCCGAGTAAAGAAACAAATGGAAATTACGTGCAAAATTTATATTAATTAACTCAATTTTAAGTAACCGGTATTAAACAAAATGTACAGATAATAATTAATATTTGATTAGGAGTCACTAAAAATTAAAGGGTATTATTTTAATTGGAGTTAATTGAACCATTAGTAACATATAATATGTATAAAAGCTAGTAAAAACCCAATAATATTCAGATCGTAGAAGTATTATGTTTGAACACCTGCGTATTTTTAAATGTTTTATGTTCTGCGTAAAATTTGCAGATAACAAATGGTTACATAGAATGTTGGAGAAACCGTTGCTTAATATTTACGGGAAATGCTAATAAGGTGGGTTATTTCACAAGTCCACATGGATTAAAAATAACCGATACTAAAGAATATCGATTTGTACCACTCGGAACAGGGTATATAGAGACAGATAATATGCGCAAGACAGAGACACATCTAGTAAAAGGCGTGAGTTGAGCAACGTCACTGGGTTGCGATTGGTTGAAAATAAGAGGCAAACTTGAGAGGTAAAAATAACATTTCTGTATAAAAATTAATTAGTTATTTCCAGACGTTGCGAGCCGTGTCGAAATTTCTGAGATTTAACTGGTGCGAGTGCAAATTTAATAAGAACCGACGCACAGGCGGTCGAGATGGGAACATAGTATACGAAATTCTAGAAACTGGCCGTTTTGAGGACAAAACCGACAGACAGGCTAACCACTATATATACCCGGGTTAATATGAGTTTCGCTCTCTTAGATTTTTCGATTTGATTCAATGCGTTAAACAGTGCTTTTTAGTTTTCCGATTTTGAAAGAATAATTTAAACAGTTTGCTCGTATATTTTGGTGATTTAAAACAGTTTGTTCTTTACGTGCTACAATGAATGTAAGTTAGTGCACTTAGAAAAGAAGATACAAGGTAATAAAGTCTAGTATCACTGTACCAATTAGTCAAATTTGCAACGACAAATGAATACACAAAAGTAGGCAGTTTTGGCGTATATTTGTGAAAGAAGTATGAATTTCTTTGCAATTTTCGGGGGTGTTAATAATTAAATGATTCGTAAACGTGTCTGGATCCACAAAACAAGCTTCAGATATACACAAATGAGTTCCGGAAAAGCACTGAAACAACTTTAGATGAATGATGGTGTAGAAAATTTTAAAGGCGACCAGCAATACGAGGACCTAAACATAACCCAGTTGGATTGGTGTGATTAACAGAGGACGATATACATTGGGGCCACGAGTGCATTAACCTTCAGGTAACTTATGCTTTGTTGTTCGATTTTGATGTTTTGGTGTGTGTTGAATAACTTTATAATTGATTTACTTAAATGGACAGTAGGAAATTGTACTAACAACAAATTTTTAATTTTAAGGTGAAATTCTCTTGTTTAAGTAGAAAGGGTATTTAGTATTTATGTTCTGGATTATGATGAAAATTTGGGTATGTCTTTGAGCTCAATTAGACGAACCTGGTTAATTAACGTAAAGGGTGGAGATGCTCCTTTGTACTTAGACTCAGGTCTGCATATATTGTTATATTAATTAGTAGGCATCTACAAGGACTTTAATTCTGGATGCACATTAAAATGATAATAAATTTAATCTTGAAATTTTCTGATACTGAAATTTATGCTGAAATTTAATTTTGAAATTTTAATGTATTGTGAATATTGATGTAAATAGAGTTAACGTTGGTGTTTGTGATAGGAATGTGTTTGTTTTTTTTATGATTGGGGATGAAAGTTTTAACTAGGTGAGCAGCCGAGGCGGAAAAGAGTAAAGAGGCGATTAACAGAAGAAAGTCAACGGAACAGTTAAGTTAATAGCTTTTTGTAGGTTTCACAGCATTCTTGACGCTCAATCTGTGGGGCTCGATTTGAAAACCGCAGTTCCCGGATTTTGGTGGATTCACAGCAATATATATATATATATATATATATATATATATGTATTTTATAGATTACAATAAAGAAAAATACATTGTGTGTTTCATTTCACATTACTCCCGATTTAATAACTACGTAATCTCAGTTTACAGAACGGTGTAAAACAATTTTTGACTTTTAATCTGAGTGCATATTTCGAATAGATGCTCTCATTTTTTTGCGATTAAAGTTAGAAATGCATTTCAAATATATGCTTTCATATTTTTTGTAATTGAAATTAGAAATGCATGTGATCTAAAATTGCAGAGTTGCCTTCAGTACGTAACTATGGAAATGCAAATGCTGAAGAAGCATTAGACTAGACTATCGTTGAAAAGAAAAAAAACTGCCTGACATGGGTTGAATTTTCTGCTGTTCTTGTTTCTTGTTGTTTAATATCTTTATATATACTCAAGATATGTGTGTGTGTGTGTGTGTGTGTGTGTGTGTGTGTGTGTGTGATAATCTTTATTGTCAAGTTGAAGTTATGTGTTCTATAGAACAAATCAAAAATGAAAACTTTTGTTAAAATTACCCTTGTCAGGAAAGAATAATGAAAGTGGTTAGGTTAAAATTATTGAGTAGTTTATAGTCAATCCAAATGAAGTGCTTGAAAAAATTGTTTACTCCTTGAGCAGATCCACCAATTGCAACGTTAGCATATATTTCAATAGATTTATTTTCTAGTTTTTTTGAAGTTGGAGCATTTCATAAATTTCCTCGTTTATATATTTCTTGCAGATAAACTGAGTTCGCGATTTAATAACTACGACTTGTTATTCTTTAATTGTTTTTCTCTGCAGACATCAGCATTAAAGATTTCTTTGTTTTGCAATAGATAGGTTCCATCTATTCCTTATTCTTTTCTAGACCCTTCACACATACTTCTTTACCGGGTCGAATAATTTGCTTCGCCTAACATTGTAAAATTATATTAAAATAAATAACACAGACACAATTTTTCTATTGTTTTTTATTATTATCAATCCATTCTTTTAATAACAAGGTATTTTGTTTTGCACATTGCATATTATTATTGCTGTGTCTACAACAATGGATGTTATATTTTAAACGGTTGTTGATTTTTAACTCCGATAGCTTAGGACAACCTAGTGCAAGCATATCAGTTACAACGTTTTGCATTAGATAGGTTTCAATCAATTTCTTCCTTTCTAGACCCTTCACAAATACTTCTTCACCGGGTAGGATAATTTGCTTCAAATAAAACGCTATATATGATAACACCATTCCAGCCGTTGAAGATTCATCCCAAGAAAAACCATGAATATTCTTTATCACCCAGTCGTTATGTTTTATATGATCTTGGCTTAAACAACTGGACTGCATTGGTAGTTTAAAAATTTGATGCCAAACAACACCTTTCAACAAGTCCAAAACCGCAATTTCTTTACACACAAACTCGTTTTTCTTGTATTTAAATCCCTGAATATCAATTATATACATGTTTGTATGTAAATATATGCAGTAAACTTCGACTAATTAAATTAATATTAGGAGCAATCTCCTTATATAGCAGATTACCACCATCTGCGTACTTTGCCAACCCACTTTTCAACCTATCACAAGAGTGAACACATTTTGAATTGAAACCGGCCCATGTGTATTTGCAGCCTCTAAACATAAATCAGAATCCACTTTAATTAAACACAATTGACTTGAATGCGATATTTTGCATCTGTCATACTTTTTATAACTTCGCGCTAGAAAACCAAATTCAAAACATCTACACACATTTTCTCTGCACTTACATTTTTCAACATACGTGTGTTTTGAAGTATGTATGTTCCATTGAAAGTAATATAAAGCCGATTCTAATTCAAAACGTGCCCACAAGTATTTTACATTTGAAAGTATATAAGAATTCTTGTTTTCACATTTTACATTAAAAGTATATAACGCCGATCCTAATTCAAAACGGTGCACGTGTAACTTCTCGCTAGAAAACCGAATTCAAAACAGCTACACACATTCTTCTCTGCACTTACATTTTTCAACATACGTGTGTTTTGAAATATGTTTCATTGAAAGTAATATAAAGCCGATCCTAATTCAAAACGTGCCCACAAGTATTTTACATTGAAAGTATATAGGAATTCATGTTTTCACAACTATTTTACATTAAAATGTTTTCACGACTATTTTACATTGAAATTATATAGGGCCGATCCTAATTCAAAACGGTGCAGGTGTATTCTACACATGGAAAATACGTCTGTCGCGTTTTGAATTAGGACCGGCCTTACCTATCTACTAATCTTAAAAGGAACTCGAAACATAAAGAATAAAAAAATACGTACGACAACAATTCTTTGATACGCACGTATTTTCCAATAAATTACAGATAACGGTGGTATACTACTGATAATGGTGTGATCATAAAATGACAATTTTTATTTTTGCTTGTATTTCAAAATCAGAGCACCTGTGGAACGTTTGTTTGTGGCATTATTATTTTCACAAATAATTAGGCTTGTATTATGTAAGAGTTTGAAAACCGCAACTCTCTTATCGTCTATAGTAATGGAAGTAACCCATAAAAGTGTCAAAAATGGAACCTCTGTACAGTTTGTGTTTAATTATAAATTGGATTAATTTTTTAAAAATGCATACAAATGTTTTTTTAAATTTTAACATTTCAATTTTTTATTATCTAGAAAATTCTATACACTTCGTTATAGTATTTAAGCTTCTACCAAAAACACTTTTATTTCTGAAAAGGCTTTTTGAGAATATTAAATTTCCTATTGTCCACTACTGCTGAAAACAATTGTCAGGGCATCAAAACCGCAAACGAAAACTTTAGGAAAAAAAGAAAACAAAGCAAATGTATTGATAAATCAAAAACACTTTCTTCGAACATCTACATTGGTAAGCTGGTTTTGATAAAAGAAAATTTGTCATCATCCCTAAATGAAGCAGAAAGAGGAAACTTGAAAAGCAGGAAATCCTTGGAAGAGTATGACGATTCCCATTGTTCTACATATATTTAGTAACAAGACTTTCCTTCAGAAGCTCAACTTTGCGAAGATCTAACAGACGCTACAACTTGGCGGCTTGTTTTATTAGATAATCTTAGATGTCTGCACTTGAATGACATCCAATACAAATTAGTAACCTTATTACTTTTACGTTAGACAATTCCAATCCATGTTTTTCGGCTAATCATTATTATAAAAATTTAAGTAACCATAAAAATGTTGCAAGATATTGACTTATGCACTCTAAATCATATAATTTAGATTATTGCTTTTCTTGTAGAATCTTTAATATGTATATAAATATATTCAATCAGCTTAAGGGTAATAAAGGTAATTACTTTTCCTTATAGAAAGCCTACAGGAGAAAGAAAGACTCTAACTTCTGTAAACAACAACCCGAAAGATTCCCATAAGTCATACCAAATACATCAATCATTAATGAGGTCAAACTGACTTGCACTCTTGGGCTTTTGGAAGTACCCTATAAGTGCCATAAAATATAGAATCAATACCTACTGAAAATTCAAATCAAACTCCTAGTTTAAAGGAATTATTGTATACATGAACTGAAACTGTAAATTGTTTTATAAACCCTCTTGTATGAAAGCAAAATGTTTTTGAATGTATAGACGTTTTCTTAAAATTCCTGTGCTTTATTTCATTTTGCAACTTCCACAGTAAAAGTTTCCGTTGAGCTAGCCAAGCAAAGCAAAGTAAAGGAAAGTAAGATAATAATTTCAAATTTCTCATTGTTGTACCCATCTCACAGTACTCTTTTAACGGCTAACCTTTTAGTAATGCCCAACAAGAAACGTTGTCACAGCACTCTTTTAGCGACGCTTCTGCGCGAGGTTTTAACGCAGTGTATTTTTAGCGACCAACCAAATTTCGGCTGTGTCACAGCAATATATATATTGTTGTGGATTTAAAGAAGTAAATCAGTGTAAAACAATAAAATTTCAGCAACCATGTATATAGAAAAAAGCAAAGTATTTACGCGCCAAATTAATTTAATTCATTTAGTGAAAACGAACGAGTATTAACGTATTTTTATATTTAATAATTGTAATGTTAGAATTACTTAAAAGAAGAAAGCGTCAAAGCATATAGAAGCTCAAGGATACGCATAATTAACCATAATTTATTTTAATCAAACACATATAAGCATAAGGGAGCGTGCTTGCGTAAGAAAATCAATAATTCTAAGACCAATGTATTCGTTTTAAAAGCCAAAGCTCAGTTTTATCAGATACGAAGAAGTAGAAAGTTGAGGAATTATTATGTTCAAACAGTCGATAATTAACAGAAACACCTGCTTGTTAAAGGTTACGTTCAAAGAATTCGAGCGTATGTTAAGATAAGATTTCATAAAAATTGTTTTCAACTGTCAAGTTAGATAAACAGCTAGGGTAACAAATATCTTAAGGAGCGAAGGAAATGCGCAATCGGTAATATACAACGGATAGAGACAGATATAAAGCAAGCAAGGAATTGAAGTGCACGTACGATATACACGTGGAGTTGAGATAGGATGTCAACAATATCGATTTTCTGTAACTCAAGTGGGGTTTTGAAGGAGACAGCAAACACGTATAGAACAAAGATGAATAGAGCTTAGGTGGAGTTTGTGACGGTAGAGAATTTTGTCATTGGTTGAAAGAGAACAGTTTCAAAACGAACGCACACGCGATGATTGAAAACGAATTCGAGGTATAAAGCACGTAGGACGGGAGAAATTTTACGAATTTAGAGACGGTTATGCTCAAAATTTTTGGAAACTGCTTTAGAAAATAAGCTTTTCTAACGAAACGCGTCCGATAAAGGGTTGGAAAAATGATATAAATACCGAAGCTTTAATATTCAAGCTTTTTTTTCCTTTTTTACGGGCCTGTTTGACACTACGACACCAGGGGACAAAAGGATTGATATCCTTAAGTTGACTACCTCTAGTCGGCAAGGGTTGGGTCTGACACCAGTCGTAGTTTGGGTGTCTAACAGCCCAAATCCGTAGTAAGCGGTGAACAGTATAGATTAGAGATAGGTTTTAACGATAACAAAATCGGGTGGGCACCACCAGTAATGACACAATGCTAGCTATAATCATAAGAATCTCGTTACTGGTCGAGAAAGCTTCTTAGCACTTGGTAGTAATAATAAAGGAAAAATAAAGAGAAACTCACGGTGTAGAATGCTCTGATTTGCCCTACTTGCACATGCAATCTTAAGCGAAATGATACACCTTATCTTCGGTTGCATTAATTGACACAGATATATATATATAAATTTGAACAAACATACGGCGCCTACTAGTACGCCTTAAATGCAACAAATATAAACAATAACTTACTAATAAATCAACGTTCGCACTGGCCAGAGCTATCAAAATAAACTCTTATGTACAACTTATATTTTTAAACAAAGTAGGGATGGATGTACCTGGATCTCACGCTGATGCGGCTAATCAATTTGACGACGTAGTTTATGAACTGGAACCCGAAGTATCATGCGTTTTGATCCGGGTGCATGCAAAACCTGCTGTATCTAGGTGGATACTAAACGTAGGACTAGTTGAATAGGTTTGCTTTACACATATTATGAACTTGCGTCCACGGAACAAATTACACCACGGTTATATTACCTTGAAAAGGCTCGTAGCTTTACAGTTATAAATGCTAACAGTGCGCACACATCTATTTTTATCCCACGTAGCCGACGGGGCAGCGAGGATAGAGTGAATATACGACAAAGCGCACTTTTCTAATGTTGGCTCCACTGACACAGATTGTCAACAACAACTTATAGTTTTGGGGAACAAAATAGCTCAGTGCCAACGTGCGGAACTAGTCTGATCACTAAAAAAAAATAGTAACAGTTCAACGCTTACCTTGTGGGGTAAATCAAACCACTGTACATAGTGAGGAGTCGTGTACGTGTTAACAAACTACCAACAAGCGTCATTACGGGTGTGTGCTGTTCCCAAATAGATTGGACAATTACGGCTTACGGCATACGTAATTTAAAGGTCCTTTCTTTCTCGTCCAAATTAGAAATTCCCAATATGGATTTGTATTCTATATATATATATATATATATATATATATATATATATATATATGGATATAGATAACGGCAAATAAAAGTGGACAATGAGTAGACCTGCAACAAATAGATTAACACACCCGCACCATAAAATAACACAAAAAAACTCTGACGTTCCTTAATGTCAATTCCTCGCCTGCTTTAAAATTAATATTTGAAGTGCGTCATTTACTACGCTTGCTATACGATTATAATATAATGAATGGTCATGCAAACGGAACGTTACACCTTTACTTCGATAAAGTGCTGAATACCGATTCAGACCACCATAACAATAAAGCTGTTGGTGAGTAGTTTGTGTGTGTAATAAAGTTACATTTGATATCGTGTTTAAAAGTATAAAACTGTAGTAGCGGACCTCCAATTATTAACGTGATGCACGAGTTAGTGCGTAAGTAAACAAAAGGTCCGGCTACTACCATTAAATTTATTAAATGGATGCATGATATATGGGAGTAAGCAGGGCTGGTAATCTATTTTGTGTGGGTATGGAAAGGTACTGTGAAACCAAGTGAACTTCTTGCAGAAATATCAGATGGTAGAGGCCTGTGGATTCGACAAGCAGCATAGTTAATGGAAACAACGCCGAAGGGTTTTATGGTAACCATCTCCGACGGCAATGAAGACTGAAGAATTTTCCAGGTAATTTATTTGAAATTTCTGATTATTGTATAAACATTTATGAAATTTTTGTGTTGTGTGGTTGACTTTTGTGGCATATTTATAGTTTTAGAAACTTATTTGAAAAATTGTCCTGTACAGTGTGTCCCAAATTGGATGTATTAAATGGGTAACTTATTTGTTATTAAAGATACAATAAAACTGTGTGCGCAGTCATGTGCCAACTTTTTGAGATCAATTCAATGGTGAAATCACAAATGAGCGATCTTCTTTTGTTTTCGAGTTATAGCCAAAAATTGATATTTTTAACAATTCTATTAATTTGTATAACTCGTTTGGTTGCAAAAATATCCAAAAATACTGTAATAGTTTTTATACGGTTTTTTACGTGGAATACAGTGGCGTACGCAAATATTTAATATTTATAATACTTTTGAGGTTATAATATAAGTAGTATAACTATGGAGAAGCTGGGACAGCCCTTTTTAAAGGGTCATAAATATCTTGTAAAGGGTGTGTGTATTATGGAAAAGAGAAGTATGTATGTGTGAAGGTCATGTATGTGTAGGTGTGTGTGTGTGTTGGTATTAGTTAGGTTTGAGGATAACGATAGTATGGCTATGGAGAAGCTGGCCGGCCCTTTTAAAAGGATCATAAATATCTTGTAAAGGGTGTGCGTATTATGTAAAGAGAGGTATGTATGTGCAGGTGTGTGCGTGTAGGGTGTAGGGTATGTATGGTTTGTCGGTGATGTTAACGTGGAAGTCGTGCCGCCCTCGTGATAAAAGTGTGTGTGTAGATATCGATCGGGGGCGGTGTTGTTGTTGTTTTATTTTCGAAAAGAAAGGTATGTATCGTTATGTGTATAGGTGTGTAGGGGGCGTGCGTGTTTTAGTCTAAGACGAAATATCGTAAGGGCGCGCAAGTGGTGCGAACGTGTTTTGTTTTAAGAGCGTGTTTTCGGGGGTGGTGGTCGCGATCGAGAATAAGTCTGGGTAAATAACCGCAAGGGTTTTTTTTATTACAGGTGTCGATAAGAAAAAAAATTGCGATGGCCCTTTTAAAAGGGCTGTCTCAGCTTCTCCATAGCTATACTACTGACGTAATCGTATTTTTGCTCAAGATGGTTCGATCGATGACGTGTGCGTGTATTTTTGCCTTCCGAGAGAAGATGATGAAAGTGCGCTATTTAATTCGTATACAAATACGGGGTCATGATTATCTCATCGGACACACGTGCAAGACGTTTCAAGTAAACTTTTAATAATTTGGAAATGTTACGCTCGATGTTTTCGTAGGCAATTATGATGAAGTATTTAAAATAACGCAGAGATTTCAGATCGTCGGGCAAGAGAAAAAACGGGGTCGCGATTATCTCATCGGACACGTGCAAGACGTTTTAAGTAATCTTTTAATAATTTGAGTGCATTATATGAACCAAAGCATATACGATGACGAAATCGTATTTTGCCGAGAAATAAAAGTGGTCGTAAATTTCGTATAGTATACATTCATTGTATGAAAAGGAAGTTAAAATATAAATGATCGAGTATGTTTGTATAATTATTTTTTATTATCAAAGTCGGGAATCGCTTTTGTTAAAACATTGTATGTATAAAAGATAGCTTCTTGGAACGCGTAAAGAAAATACTGTAGTTTCATGATTACATCATTCGTGAGTAAGTTTTAATTTCAGTACACATCGTTTTGCATCATTAATTATATAGGAACCCATTATTTTTAACAAATATGGGCTCATAAATCCTCGAAATATAGACGTTTGGGATTTTTATATTCTTTATCGATGCCGAGTCGGGGAAAATGTTTTAGTTACTTACATCTTTGAATAAAAAATATGCCTCATTAATTTTTATGCGACTTCAATATCCGCATAATAAAAGATGGCGTTTTAATTTGAATGAGCTTTTTTTGTCCAGGCAAGGGCAATGCTATTTAATTCTAATGAATTGCTATCGTTAATGTCATAATCGTGTATGTGCTTGGGATCGCAAATTAGATGCGTAATAAATTGTACGTCATTCGGAGCGATATAAATAGAGGATCCCTTGTAAGGATTTTTATCTTGTAAAATATAAGTTTGAGAGTCGTACAACGTGTTTTGTCATCGTGCAGCTTGCATTAAAAAACAGGTAATAATTGTAAATATATTTTTTAACTTTATGTAATTATATTCGTAATTAGAATTAAAATATGGAGTTAATTAAAAAAATCAATTCAGTAAGCCGCATCGATAGGAAGAAGACCGTAAAAGTCAAAGATCTCGAGCTACAGCGCCCTTATCCGGTTTTAAGCATCAAATCTCTTCAGTCAAAGAAGAATTCTCGGATCATTCTCGTCGAATTAGAAGAATGCGTTGTGTTCCTTCCGCAGAGAATCGCGGACGTAATTAGCGACAAAGATATCGAAGAGCTGAATAAACAGGAATGCCTTTGTTTGCACTACCTAGGATCGTTCGAAGTTGGTTAGTATTTAATTTTTAATTTTTATTTAAAAACTAATACAAAATTCGTTTATTTTAAAGGTAAACCTAATCCTGCAGCGAGTATTTCCTTCTGCTGCATGGGCGAAAAACAAAGGATCCATCATCGGCCCTCACGGATCCTCCCAAGGAAAATCAAGAACGGCAAGAGCAAAAAAGCCATCCGTATCGTCATCACACTAGAATACCTACCTATACATGGTAATTAATTTTATAATTTTAGTATTTTTACATCTTGATTTTTAAAGTTATGAGTATTGAATATAGAATTAGATCAGCAACCCATTACAATCGTGATATGCTAATTGCGGATTATCCGCATAATTTTATAGAATCGCATGCAAGGAATTGCCTGCTTATTTAAAAGACTTTAAATATCGGGACGGTTTTTGATTGGGTCTCGAGCCCTTTTTCTATTTTGCATGCAATTTAATTTGTTCGACAATTTAACGTGCTTAGAAGATTCGTATTCTAACACAATAGCGTTTTGCTTCACCGACGTGTCTCGTATGAAAGAAAAGCTTTTTAATTTATGTAATTACGACCGAAGGGCATTTTATAATATTAGCGAAAGCATCTCGGCCGGTATTAGGTTATTTAGATTTGTAGATCAATCAGCCGTATCGCCATTAAAAACAGTGTTTAATTTTCAGTTTAAATGTGAAAGTGACATTTTCTTTTATGCAACTCTAAGAACCGATTGCCTATACGTGGACTTAAAAAATAGAGAATTCGTGTTTTCAACTCAATTTATTAATTCTTTGTTGATTTGCAGAAAACCCTCCGCATGCGCTTGCATGAAATCGGCGATTTATTTGTCTATAGTAAATGTGTTAGAACGACAGATGTATTTTCTATAAAATCAACTAAAATTACAGATTCAGAAAAATATGCTATCGACTTATCCTTTTGTATAAGATTTTTAAACTCGTACAAATTGTTAGAATAAAACGGAACTGCATGCCGAATTAGAAGCCATTTTATGGTCCTGCGATTTATCGCCCAAAGACGATACGCCGAACGTATTAGTAAAATTGCACGGTTCAAAATACAGAAAGTTGGCATTGAAATACGAAAAAAAAAGTTAACTAACAGAAAAATCGAAGCGGACGCGGGCGTTTCGATGTGTTGTGATCAGATGCTACAGTTGTATCGAAAAGTGCACGCAATTTTAACGAAATGTCGTAAAACTAAAGTATTTCGCAATTGGGTTCGAATATTAAAATCACACATTCACAACACCGAATCGATTTTAAGAACGGTGAAACAAACTTCTTCTTCGCTCTCGGCTAGTTATCTGAATCTATTCGAAAATCTTCTATGCCATATGAAAAGATATAAAATGCTATTTAAAAATCTATTTAAAAACTACTGCGGCAGAATGTTCCTAAACAATGGATGTATTCTCGGAGCACGCCTCGACATTCTGAATTGGTTTGAAGCCGATCGTGTCTGCGTTTAAATCGAGAATTCAAACAGCTCAAATTATTAATGTTGCACATAAAGATCTTAATTTATTTATCGAAGATTGTAAAAACTAATTTTATCCAAATTGTATACGATTTTTAAAAATCACTCGGTAAACCTTAAAATTAATGTCGTGTTAGCGTGCGATTTTTCAAATTTTCCGTCGCGCGTAACGAAAATGAGTTTCAAACTAGGTATTTTCGACGCCCAACTTTTAATCTGTTTCGGCAATTTAGAGAAGTTTAACGAGTGGTTTGCGTGCAATATCGCAACACGCTTGTTGGATAAAATAGAGAACGACGCAATGCACGGGTCAGGATTCACGCTATCCGAAATATTATTTTAAATGTTAATATTAATAAATGCTATGATATGTTTCACGCGAGTTGTTTCATGCCTCTTCCTATCGCAATTCAAAACAAAAGGCCTGTTTAAACATTAGAAACAATGATTTTCATGCTTTTATTGGAGCGTTTTAGCCGGAATAATCAAGCCTACAGCAGGTAAGCATGCTAATCGCACAACTTCGTATCCGCATTTTGCAGAAATTTTAATATGAAAATTTGGTCAGCCCCATGCCTATATCGGATATATCGAAATTCGAAAAGCAGAATGATATTTCTGTAAATGTTTTGCTCTTATTTTAAAACGCGCTCGATACATCGTAACACCGGTACAATTAACTAGCCAAAACGAGATAAACACGTTAATCTGTTAATTGTTGAAGATGCGTATGTCGACGAGTCGTCAAAATTTAATTCTGACGACGGCGAAGACGTCAACGGCGACGAGGACGACGACGACGGCGACGAGGCCGATAAAGTTGGAAAAAGTTTGTAAGAATTAAAAAAAAATATTAAAGATTATAAACGGGGCGTTAGATATCATTATTGTCTTATAAAAAATTTAGCCTCACTTGTGAGAGGTCAATTAACTAAACATACGGGCCACTTTTACGTATGCGATAGATGTCTCTCCTATTTTTACGATCGCAAACGTCTCGATGTCCACGAGCAAGTATGCGAAAAACTTAACGAGTGTCGTGTTATTTTACCTTCCGAAAAAAACAAATATTTACAATTTAAAGATTTTAAGTATAAAATACCTGTGCCGATGGCGGTTTATTCTGACATAGAATGCCTTATTAAAAAAACCGAAAGAGCTTCCTAATCAGAACGCACTTTCAAATACCAGGAACATATTCCGTTTTCAATAGGATATTATTTTTATTGTGGATATGACGAATCTCTTTCATATTACAGTTCATACACGGGCACAGACTGCATTTCTTGGTTTGTGCGACAATTAAAACATATTGCCATATGTTATGGGAGCGCATTTTTAAAAAACGAGCCTGCTACGTCCTCTATAGATGCCTCGACGGCAAAAACGTGCTTTATTTGCGAAGTCGATTTCTTGCCGGACGACGAAAAGGTTATCGATCACGATCACATGAATGGTTCTGTAAGAGGTGTTGCGCATAGCAGCTGTAATTTAAATTTTAGGTTAATTCCAATTATTCCGTAGTCTATCATAATTTGAGCAATTATGATGCTCATTTTATTATTAAAGAGCTTGCTAACGCTTTCGAAGGCCCCATGAATATAATACCCTTGAATAATGAAAATACATAACATTTTCTAAAAATACAACGACGCAAATGTGACGTTCAGATTCATAGATTCCTTTCGCTTTATGGCAATGTCATTGGAAAAATTAGCATGCGAGTTGTCTTTCGATGACTTTAAAGTTTTAAAAAAGGAATTTAGCTCGCTAAACCCGGATCGCATTAAATTGCTAATGCGCAAGGGTATTTTTCCCTACGAGTATTTGGATGACATTTTGAAATTAAGCGAAGAAAATCTTCCTCCTATAGAATGTTTTTATAGCAATCTTAATGAATCACATATTGAAGAATCGGAATATATTCATGCGCAAACCGTATGGAGCACTTTTAAATGCAAAATTTAGGCGACTACGCCGACCTATATTTAAAATGCGACATTCTTTTACTTTGCGATATATTCCAAGACTTTAGAAAAATTGTCTTGAAACATACAAATTGGATCCCTTAAATTTTGTGACTTTGGCGAGCTACTCGTGGTCTAGCATGTTATTATATACTAAAATCAGGCTAGAACTAATTTGTGACGTCGACATGTTTTTAATGATCGAAAGAGGCATTCGGGGGGGCCTTACTCAAGTCGTAAAACGATATGTAGAATCCAATAATAAATATTATCCCCAAACGTATGATCCATCCAAGCCGAATAAATTTTTATTTTACGGAGATATTAATAATCTCTATGGTCATGCCGAATCTTGCTATTTGCCTTACGGGATTTCAAATGGCTAACGCCTGAAGAAATATTAAAATTTAATGTTACAACGGTGAGCATTACGAGCGATAAAGGTTATATTATCGAATGCGACTTGGAATTTCCTACGGACATTCACGACGCTCAGAAAGAGTTGCCGATGTGCCCAGAACAGGACACGCCTCCGGGCTCGAAATTTTCAAAATTAATGTGCACTCTCACGAAAAGTTCAACTACGTTGTGCATTACAGAAATCTCCAGGTTTATTTATCTGCGGGCGTAGTTATGACGCGCGTTCATAAGGTTTTAGAATTCGGTCAGTCTCCTTGGTTGAGACCGTTTGTCGAATTAAATACAAGAATGCGCACGGAAGCTAAAACGGAATTTGCACAAAATCTATATAAATTTGCAAACAATTCCATTTTGGTAAAACAATGGAGAATGTTAGGAAAAGACGCGTCATAAAATTAGTGACTCATTGGAGCGGTCGGTATGGTGCTCTATCTTTAATTTCCAAACCAAATTTCCATTCGGCAACGATTTTTGACAAAAATCTGGTCGCGATCGAATTGAGCAAAACAGAGATAGAGTTCAACAAACCTATCTACATAGGTATGGCCATCTTAGAATTATCAAAAATTGAATTATATAATTTTCACTACGATTTCATGAAGGCAAAATTTGCAAATAATTGCGAATTATGCTACATGGACACCGACAGCCTTTTGTATAGTGTGACGTGCAATGATTTCTATGAAGAGTGTATAAAGACGAATCTAGAAAAATTTGATACGAGCGCTTATGATCCCGATAACATCTATAAAATTCCTTTAATTAATAAAAAAGTCATTGGTCTTATGAAAGACGAAACTAGAGGTCGTATTTTAACGCACTTTGTAGGTCTTCGATCGAAAATGTACTCTTTAAAAATAGAAGGCCGTGAGATAATAAAGAAGGCTAAGGGTGTTAAAAAGTACATTATCGATCGGCAAATCTGTTTCGATCACTATCTCGATACGTTACGAAATAAAGTAGTCATAGAACGAGACCAAAATAGCATACGATCATATTTGCATAAGGTATATTCCATACGTCAGACGAAAATTGCTTTAAGTTATCAAGATGATAAAAGATACATTTTATCTAACGGAATAGATACTTTGCCTCATGGGCACTATCTAATAAAGGACCTTTGAATAAAACCATATTTTATTTTGTGAATTGCATGTTTATTATAAAAAAAATAATTAAAATCTTGTAACGAGAAAGAAATTGCATTGTCTTTTTGTATTTTTATATTATAAAAACCGCATTGTATTTTTTTTAAATTTTTTATATTATGTATAAAATTAATTTAAAAATATATTTTAAGCGCTGTTGTAGAGGCTCTCTTTGTTATATTGTAATCAAGAAAAAGCATTGTATTTTGTTATTTTTATATTTATTATAAAAATTAATTAAAATATTGTAACAAGCCAAGATAAAAAACTGCATTGTATTTTTAATTTTTTTATATTATGTATAAAATAAACTAAAATAATACATTTTAAGTGCTGCTGCATGTCAAAGTATCGCAGTTGTAGCGTCTCTATCTTTCTTATTTTTTACAAGATCAAAAAAATGTATAATAAAAATCAAACAAAAAAAGAAACAAATTTTTATTTTTGAAACGTAACATATTTATATAATAAAAATATAAAAACAAATGTTTTATTTTTAAATGTAACAATCTATATAAGATCAGCTTTTTGAATCCAGGAAGGCTCTTGGAAGCCCAACCATTTGACGAGAATTTTGGTTCCTTTTCGCCTTAGTATTTTCTCGATAAGGTAAATATTTGGAACTCTCGTTTTCTGCAGCTCAGCTTCATAAAACTGTCCCAATACTGGATCGCCATGCATGTCGACGAGTAAATAAGTAGTCGGATTTGCTCGAAACACTTTACATATTTTAAACGTCTCCTCGCTCCAGTTTGCATTGTATCCCTTAGAAAAATACTTCTATATTTTGAAATGCGTACAAAGTCGTCCACGGCATAACGAGGTTTTCTAGTCGCCAGTTTTAATTTATCGTAAACTTTCAGACGCGTTTTCGCGGTCACATTTTGGGTTTTCTTTTAGTGGTCGAATGCACCGTATCGTTGTATTTCGATACAATCGAATCGATTATATCAATCCACTTCCATTTGCCTCTCAGACTAAAAGCTTTATACAGTTTGTTTTTATCGTTCTGATTGCACGTTCTACGATGGCGGCTTTGATTGAGCTATATGTGGAGTAATGATTAATATCGCCATATTCCTTCATCAGCCGTGCAAATTGGCCGTTATAAAATTCTGTACCATTATCTGTTTGCAGATTTTTCGGTAAAGGCGGCCGCGATCTTTTAATTTCATTTAGAATCTCGCGCATCGCAGATGTGACTTCATGACCATTCTTGGATTTAAGCGGTCTCGTCCATAAATATTTCGAATAGCAATCGATCACGAGTAGAATATACTTATGCCCTTTATTATATTTCGAATATGGAATAAATTCAGCAATATCGGCTTGGAATAAGTCGTGATAAGATTTGATGATCGTTCTTCGACGTGGAAAATTTATTCTAACCCCTCTGTGCAGTTCATCCACTAGTATTTCCTTATCGTTATATTTCTTAGACATTTTAAGGTTTGACACGAGTATGAGAGTTAGACGACGAGGCTTTATCTTGCTCCAATAACACGTGCAGGTGTCTTATAACGTCGGTATTAATTTTGTGAAATTGTAAATCGTCTCCAGCAGACGTCTTGACTCCGTCTAATTTCAAGTGGTTGAAAATCAGGAAGTTCGTGTTTAAAACAACTTCGTTCAACACTTGAACGACCGATTGCAATACATCTCGAATGATCACGTTATCGCGGTGAATGGCGACACCTTCGATAAGATTTTGTATTCTCGCGTTCACATAGAACTTAGAAACGGCATCGTGCTCATCTTCGGCCTCGCCTATGTTGACAATTCTCAAGCCTCGAGAGTCGAAGTTCTTGGCCTTACCGTCGTCGATCGTGGTTAGTTTCATAAAATTTTGCGCTTTTTCTGACAACGTCGAGTCCACGTATCTCTTGTTAACGGCATCGCCGAGCTCTGCGGGTCGTGCAAATTTACAATGGATCGCGATTTGGCGTCAAATTTAAGTTTCTTATTAGCATGCGTTTTTCCCGAAGATGAAGCGGTCAAACATATTTCCAATGCTTTGCCTATACGCAGATTGAGTTCTTCGCTGCAAAATTTTAAGTTTACGCCGTCGTTTGATTTTTAGGATCGGCCAAATTCACTATTCTAAAATCCTTCAAGTTAACTATTTTCTCGTCCTCGTCCAATACCAAGGCGCTTCGTTTATTTACCACATCCGTTCCGGTCACGGGATTGCCTACGTTGCAAAGTTTTCTATTTTCTATGTTGAAATCGCCTTCCGGAGTTAGTTTAAAGCCTACACCAGGAGGCCCGCGCGCAGCGGTATTACCAAACCCTCCGCCTCCAGAGTCTCTGGCAACATACGCTCTTCCAAATTTATCGACGACCATTTTATTTCTGAGACTATTCTATAGAACGTGTATATTTTATTAGGCGATTAATTTCGCCTCCTTTAATTCGGATATAATAGAAAGAAATTCGTTTTGATTCTGAGAGCTATTGTTGCCCGCCGAACGTTCGGCCATCAACAAACGAAGCCGGCTCACCAGCTCGGCCGGCGAGTCCCAATGAACGTATTCTATCTCATGATTAGAATTATCTAATTTTTTGTATCGCCAAATTCTGCTTATATTACTCGATGGCTGTCTTTTTTTCGATAAATTATCCATACCGAGACCTTTCTTTTCTTCGTTATTTTGGATCGTAATTGCATGGGAATCGTAGGAGTCGCCGATGCTGTATTCATCTCTCTTGACGACAACGACGACGGTGACGGCGACGAAGCATGCTGCGGCGAGGAGGAGGCGTAGATATTGTAGTCGCCACGGGCGACGGTGTTAAATTCGGAACGATATAATTTTTATATTTGGGCGTTTTAGGCAGATCCTTGCGAAACAGTTTATTATATGCATTGGTTTTCTTCAAAATATCGATGTAATTTTTACATCTAGCTCGGAAGGATTGCCAGCAGGCGTTTTCTTATTCGAAGGATTTTCTTATAAGTTAACAATCGAAGTAAGCCCTCCGTAATAGGATATTTTTATTTCTAATATTAATCGTAGATCCGTCGTCTGCAATAGCTAACTCTGAATTGCCCATAGACCATTTATTCGAAAGGTCGTCGTATTGAATGCCGATTCCGGTATCGTCTATATTGGGATCCTCGCTTTTGGACAGGATGTCGGCATACTTTTTAAGTAAGGCATCTGAACCGTCGCCGACATTATCAGATTCGTGCTCCGCATTCTGACGTCGAATATAATTAGGATTTTTACTTGCAGAGAATTTTGATAGCGATTTTAACGGTTCTAGTAATTGAGCATGCTTCATTCCGTATTTTAATTGAGCTCGATTTTGATCTCGTTTAAAATCTAAAACTTTTTCTTATCGTTTTAGTGGCCTGCACTACGGCTCGATTTAAATTCGTAGAGTGACGTCGTCGTCGTCCTCGTCTCATCGCAGCCGCAGACATTGCGTTGATGAAAGTTCGCTCGAACGTCGTGATTTTAAATACATATGTAATGATCGAATCCTTTACGGTAGCGGCCCTCGTTTATGGCTTTTCTTTGTCTACCACTAAGAATCCGTATCCGGCTTTATTGCCATCGCCGTCTTTTTTTCCCACGCTAAACGGCACATCTTTTGAAATCTTCGAAGCTCATGTCGGTATTAATGTGCTCCGAATAGATATGTCTTAAGTTCATTTCGTCTTGCAAAAACTATAATTAAATTTGTATTGTCGCGAATAAGATGCTTCGGTATTCTTGCATACGATTGGCTGAGGTAGAACGCGTCTATATTCTTATGACGGCTCATTGAAAAATATTGACGAATCGCGTTTTGTTCGTGACATTGAATGTCGTCGAAAATGAAAATCGAATTACTCTTAGCAATTTGCGGTGAAATTATTTCGGAATTTTCGCTAAATTCGTAATAGCCTAGTCCCTTGATCGGTCTCAAAACTCGACTCAAAAATCGTATTTGGGCTGAAATAGCGACTTGGAGTAAATGTAAACGTTTTCAAATTCCAATCCGTTGGGTGCCAGTAACAAACTCAAAATCAGGTTTGTTTTACCGCACGCAGAAGGTCCGCATACGATGCATCTTATGCTGGCCGGTAAGAGATCTCCGTGCTTTTTGCGCGTTCCAAAATAGGAATAAGGATCATCCTACTCGACCGTTAGATCCATATTTGCAACCGGTAGAGATTGTTTCTGTTTAATAACCTTCATGTCTATTATTCGCTAATATGACGCGTAACGATTTCCGTAAACGGATCGTATTCGAATATAGAGTCGTGCAAAATTAAGCAGTATGCTTTAGTGGTTTGATCGAAAATGTTGCTGGATTCGATTTCGAGACGTATATCGACGGCCGAATTTTTAATAGATTCTTCTTGACGACTGCAATCGATCACGAACACGGGACAATTGCCAAATTGCTGATAGTCGTTCAAACAACACAGAGCGTAGCTCAAATTGCTCGCGCCTGCATAATAGTTTTCCGGAAACTTCAAATAGTGCATGAACGGGGTCGAATAATCGTTATTGGCAAAGTCCGAATTCATATCTTGAAGTGGAAATTCTTGGGAATTAAGGTATAGTTTTAAATTTGTCAGATTGCAGTGATCGAACTGGGATGCCGATTGCTTCGCATTATCATACTTGCCATGCTGAAGAGTAAATAGAATCCATCGAGGTTTTTCTAATTCGTTCGAATTCTTAATACGCCAAACGTGAATTTTCGAAGACGGAAAGGACGGCAACTCGTGAAGCTCCCAGCGACGAAAGTAAACCACAATTCTGGGATTTTTATGCAAATGATGGAATAAATTTAATTTCGATTCATCGCTAAGCTTTAAATGCGGAACCTCCCACGATATTTTAGTAATTTTAAATGTTAGCTCGTTTTCGTCGCTCTTGTAACAATTGACGTCGCTCTTGGATCTAATTAAAACAAGCTCTTGCGGCATGTTTACGACGGCTCGTTTATAATCCTCGCAAAATCCAAAAATATGCTTTAGAGGCACATTGCACGAGAAGCGTCCGTTCTTAAAAATGTCGGCGTTTGTATCTCCTCGAGGGTCCCAGGTGCTATTGCTCAAACCGTTGAATTTTTTGTGATACGAAGCGAGACCCTTCATCGTGCACGTTATACCAGGCTGCTTACAAACGTCGACCACATGCGTGCTCCCCATTTTGTACTGTATTTCATCGAACAAGAATAATATTGCGTTGTTCGTTATCGTATACGGTTTACCTTCGGTTTTCACCGAAAACGTTCCCTTAATATTAATGTAACTGTCGTAGGTTGCGGTTATAGCATCGGAATTTTGGATTTCTATAATCACTCTATCGCTGTGGTCTGTGTTTCGCGTGAAGGGTAAATACGAATAATAATCTTCTTTCGAAATTGTCTCTTCGTAGCGAGGCCTTTTGAATACGTCTAATTTGGCCACCTCGTCGAAACGTAATTTCTTCAAAGGAGAACTAATCACCGACGAGATGTGATCTGCGACCATTTTCGTGCTACTACCAAAATCACCACGTATTTTACCGCCACGTTTAGCCATTTCTAGTACTTTTTTTCTATCTCGTATTCAAAAGCTTGTAGCCGAGCGCTTTTAAGAAACTTGCGTCTGCGCGACTAAGAGCGAGGTTCTTCTTCCTCTTCTTTTAATATGATGTCGCTTTTTCACACCTCTTCCGCTTTTTATTTCGTTATGGCCTAACGATGATTTGCGTGCGACTGCAGATTTCGAGAACGTTTTTGCGTTTTATATAGGTTTCTTTTGAGGAAGAAGAAGAAGAAGAAGAAGACTTCGGCAGCAACGACGATAACAATGCCCAACGCGCGGATTTTTCTTAGGTATATTGACGACTGCGGCTAACGTCTGTTGCTGCTGCTGCTGATGCTGACGCTCGTCATCGTAAACGACGCCCATTTTAACTTAATAATAATTTTATTATTCGCGTCTTAGCTCTAGGCGAACGCAAAGGTACGTATCCTTCGAAAAATTAACCGCTTCACCCGTATGATCCACCAGTCTCAACGTAATGTTATCGAATTCGTCCACGCACAGAGGGAAACGAATTATATTGCTGGGTTGTTGTTCTATGCTGTAGCCTGGGGGCACGGTTAGGCCAAATTCGTAAATGCTATGACAAAGTTGGTTATTGCGGTACTCTCCCGTCGTAATGTTAGTATCTACGAAAATATTAGATACCGAAATTATTTCCACATCGCGATCGGACGTATGCGAACGACCTTCCTCTAAAATTCGATCATAAAATCCCAGCATTCGACCGATGTTGCCGCGCTTCGTGAAGTCTACGGAGTATTTCGATTTTATTTCGCACTTTAGGGTATTATTATTAGCTCTTAAAGAAAACAAGCCGTCGACCAATCCGTCGTCGTCCAAAGTTACGGACGAATTAATTTCTTTGTTGGCTTTAGCCGACTCCAATATCTTTTCTCAGGAACGTGTTTAGCTCGTCTATTTCGTAGCATCCTCGTCGATGGTGATTTCTTTATTTTTATCGTAATAGAACTTATTATTTCCCTCGTAAATATTTCGAACGGTGTTGCACGTGTAAAGACCCACCAAGCCGCAGGTGTACGTACCGCCATCGTTCAGTCTCACAGGTGGGTATAGCGTACCGCTGCTGATGGTATTTCCATACCCGAATATCGTGAATGTCCTAGACATGACTGTAGCGCTCCGAGGGCATTATGGTTCTTTTATGTAAAATTTCAACACTAAATGACCACACACGATCGTGTTAAAGTCTTGCTCCCTTTCCACGTTATAATATATATCGCTACCGTGAAAATATCTTAAGACTTCCTCGGAGGCCTCAGGTCTCCGAAACTATCGAAGTATATCACCGTATTGGCCCTTTTTATAACCGACCCAATGCGTGCCCGGACCGGATCCATCGTCTAAATTTATAATACCACTTTCGTTTCGCCACGGCGGTGCTAAGCTTCCGTCGCGTTTTTTTAGCGGCAACTCGTCTCGCATGTACACGCCTCTAAAGTACGGAACACCTTTAGCATATTTGTGCAGATCGAGATCGGTCAATGCGCGCATGGGAGGTGTAAGGGTGGTGGTGGTGGTGGTGGTGGTGGCGAGCTTAGCATTCCTCGACACCGTCGAAGTCATCCGTTTTTTGAATCCCCCGGATAAGGTTTCAAGTACAAGGCGCTACCTTTCTTGTGAGGCTTTAAATACAATCCGCTGCCGACTTTTTTCTCTTCCATGGCTCTGTTGTGACGCGCGTTCTCGTCGAAATACCTCTTTGCATTTTTGGCCGAATTGATGGCGTTTGCGACGCTCGACGCTCCGCCGGCCAGTGCTCCGAGCGCCGAAAGACCCGCAAATATCGGAATCAAAGGCAATAAGCCTCCTCGCTTGGGCACCGGTATTATGCGCGGTACTTTAATTTTCGAACGACCTCCCATCCTGTTGACTATAATTTTGCGGCATTCATCGCGCTCGAAATGAGACGATTATGCGAAGCATCTCCGTGTCCTTTACTCTTGATGCTTTGTTTTCTGATTTCTTTAGATATTTTACTTATAAGACCGCCTCTGATGGAGGATTTTCTGCGGACGTTGCCGTTATTGTCTTTGAAGTTTACCCGAGCATCGACGTACTCGACGTCGTCGTTTTGTCGTCGTCGTCGTCCTCGCTGTCGACGATCCAGTTTTACGGCCATTTTCTTGTCTATTCCCATTCCTAGTTTGCGTTTCGCTTTCATTGCAGCCGTTACGCCCACCGCTGCGAGCTTCTCGGACCACTTAGAATCTTTGGCCTTGACTCGCCGCCAAGCCGCTTCTTGCAAGACCTTGTCGGCCTCGTGCCTGCGCTCCACGTCTTTGTGATGCGAATACGCGATGTCGTGCTGCTTGCACGCTTCGTCTAGAGGATTGATACCTTTGTCTCCGCGATTTAAACGCTCTTGTAGCCTGGTTCCGGGACCGCAGAAGTTATGACCAGGAAGGTGCAGTTTGAAGGCAATTTATTTAAGAGGTTGTTGAACAACCCTTCACCCCGTGTACCAACATTGACTAACATCTCTCCTGCAATAACGTAACAATTTAAATATATATATAAAAATAACTGCATACAGAATAAATTTTATTTACAAAAAGGATCATACACTATCTTTAAAATACAAAGGTTTCATTTCGACATTTAAATTCTTTTGATATAAACATAATACGTCATCGACAATTTCGTGAGGAAATGGCGCGTGATTTCTAATAAGCCGAGTCTGTTGATGTCGTAAAGAACGTTTCGGGTACTTAGGGATGGATTTCCAAATACGTATTCGCTTATCATCTCGACTCGACATAAGATTTGATCCTGCACGTTCGAATAAAGTCCAGCATCCTCGAGGAGGGCCCGCTTTCACCTCCATCGTCGTCGCCGTCGCCGCTACTGCTCTTGCACCTGTTATACGCGTAAGCTCCGAACTCTTCGGGAAGGCAAGTGGCAACGCACTCTATATTTCTATCTTAGAACTCTTGAAAATCTTGTCCTTTCAATATTTCTAATTTGAGCATTATAAGAGGCGCTAGAGTAAACACTTTTGCAAATTCTTCGCAGGAGAGAGAAATTCGCGCAACATTGTATCCGGATCCTGTTGTTGTTGTTGATTCTAATGCGGCGAGAGCCGCAGCAGTTTTTGCACCTCGACTCTATGAATGGACTCGTATTCGTCTTTAAATTCCACTTCCAAGTATCCGTCGATCGTCTGATGCATTTCACGCCTCCAGTGCCATACGTCTGCGACTACGGAGGCGGCGGTAGCGCCTGCAGATGCAACCTTGGCAGTATCCGAGCGGTTGGAAAAAAATTTTCTAAATTTATGTTCGATATTGATAGACGACAAATCTTTCCACTCGTTTTCGTCCATTTGCAATTCGCCTTCTTTACAAAATCTGTTGGGGCATATAAGTCTGATAACAGGGCTAAAATCCATATTGCTCTTTCGTTTGGTTAAGCCCACTTCGATCGTATGACCGTGAGCGCACCATTGCGCATTCTCCTTGGAGGAATTCAATCGGTATTCGGTGCTACATATCAGGGGATCCATCGCTTGATCGTTATCGTAGACATGAATACCTGACAAAACTTGCGGCGATCCAGATACTGCACACGTAGATGATGATGATGATGACGAAATTACGTCATCATCATCGTTATTTAAAATACTTGACTGTCGTCACCACTTGTATGATTATTTTCGTCTTGAATATACTTCACCATAATTGCTATTTAATTAAGTGCAAAATTTCACGCGCACATACACACCCTGAACGAAGATACCTCCCGGTTAGAACTGAAAATTATTTTGCATGTGTAGGTTTTCGTTCGAGCTCAAACGATGTTGCTCATGCGCGCATAGTTTATTTTTATATTTGTAATAGATGTAGTATGCCCACGCTCCTATTAATTGCATAAGTACGATGTGTTCTAAATACGTCCATACACCATCTGAACTATCAAATTCTCGATCTTTTTTTCTCGCTCTCTTTCTCTTTCGAAGGCGATTCGTTTATGATTCCATGGCATGACGTACCATTCGGTTTCCGTAAAACTGCTATTATATTTAAATCTTATTTTAAACATCAGAAAAGGATCGATGCCAACTCCGTCTCCGACACAATCGCCCGCGGATCCATTGTTCAACCATTCGGCACCGTCGTCGTCGTCGTCGTCGCCGTCCTCGCCGTCGCCGGATCCATCTACGTTTTCTATTTCTCGTCGTCGTTGAAGGCGTCCTCCTCCTCCTCCTAGATAACTTTTATAAATTAAAAGGTCTCTCGATACCGCGGACGATGACGACGACGACGACGTCTCTGATGATGGCGATAAGGGAACCTCTTCCGAATGGTTCTGTTGCTGCTGCTGCCATTGCTGTTGCAGCTGCATGGTAATTAATTACATACGTTTCCAATCTTTAGAGCGAGAGCATCTTATTTGTTGTTGTTGTTGTGACGACTCGGACTTCGACAATGCCAAAACGTCTTTATTTTCAACAACCTCGAAACATACGAATGCATTCGGAGGATCTACGGGAACCGGATTTCTTTGCCAGGAGGGCACGCTCGGTTTAAATATGTATAGGTAATTATTACATATTAAAGAGTAGGCGAGATATGCTGCGACGGCTGCGGGCGGTCCTTTAGGAGTCATTTCGAACAATGAGCATTTTAATTGCATTCATAGGTTTTATTGCAGGGCTGCGATGTGTTGTTGTGCGCGCGTACATAAGGGGTAGAACATGCGCATTCAGGACACGATTTTATTTGCAGAGGAGGTCCATCTATCTGATCTGCATGCGACGACGATTGTAAGCCATGCGCTAAACAATAGCGATGCGTCCATAATTGTTTTTGCAAATACTCCGGTAATTTATCGAAATTTCTGGCGACGTCTTTACTTGCATGCCTCTCGATATACTCGAGCGGTAATTTCGTAAGATCCTCGACCGTCAACATTCTTCTATATTACAAACGTATATGATTATTAAAATAAACATATCATCTCGTAGACAATTTTCTTATCCCCTTCCTTAAGAATGCATACTATAGGTTCCTGCATGATTTATATTGACGCCTAAATTTAATATTCTCGAAAGAGCTAACCCGCTCTGCTTTTCGGTATATTCGTCCAGTTTATTGTTCAATTCCTGAATGGCTTCGGGTTTAACTTGAGTTTGAAAGTCTTCAATTTTAAAATTTTATAATTTTTAGTAGTAAAATGTCTGAGCGATGACGACGATGATGATGATGACGATGTATCCACGGCTTCTGAAGACGATGATGTTGATGCGTTGGGCTTTACGTATTCACCGTTAAACACGAAATTAATTTTAAGAGATCCGAATTTTCTCAAACATTTTCTCAAACGTCGCTCTATTAGGGCGAATGCATCTTCTAAAAATTGCATGGGATCTATGTGATATAAATTGACCACAGCACTCGAACGTATCCTGCGGGCGAAAGCCGATTTCAAATCGACCCACACGATATTGTTCGACGTTCTACGTCTTTTGACATTCTTCTTTGTTGTTAATCTATCGAAATTTTCAGCAGGATCGTCGACTTCGACGTCGTTCGCATAACCCTCGTCGTCGTCGTCCTTCGCACTAGTATTATCGCCGGATCCATTCTTTTACTAATACCTGCCCTCTGATCGCCCTATCACGCTTGCTTTTGCATTAGAAACAATCTGATTACATTTCAGATTTAGCAGCATCGATTCGTAGTGACGTTTTCGACCTACGTTGCAAGCACTTTTCAATTGTTTTAAAATTGCACGCGTTGAGGTAGGCGCGTCTGGAATTTTTAATTCGTCCGAAGCTTGAGACATTTTTTGCACTTTCGACACACGATGTTTACCGTTCGAATAATTACACAATAATAAATAGAAAAATATTTTGGATATTCTTTTTACCAAGACGACGAAACTATTATTCGTAGTAGGGGAGAAATTTTTTTTTTCAAATACACACGCAGCACGCAATTTTTTCTTATCGACACCTGTAATAAAAACCTTGCGGTTATTTCCCTCAGACTTATTCTTCTTATACTTCATCATAATTGCCTACGACACATCGAGCGTAACATTTTTCAAATTATTAAAAGATTACTTGAAACGTCTTGCACGTGTCCGATGAGATAATCCCGAAAACACACTCTTAAAACAAAAACACGTTCGCACCACTTGCGCGCCCCTACGATATTTCGTCTTAGACTAAAACACCCACGCCCCCTCTACACACCTATACACATAACGATACATACCTTTCTTTTCGAAAATAAAACAACAACAACACCGCCCCCCCGATCGATATCTACACACACACTTTTATCACGAGGGCGGCACGACTTCCACGTTAACATCACCGACAAACCATACATACCCTACACCCTACACGCACACACCTGCACATACATACCTCTCTTTTACATAATACGCACACCCTTTACAAGATATTTATGATCCTTTTAAAAAGGGCCGGCCAGCTTCTCCATAGCCATACTATCGTTATCCTCAAACCTAACTAATACCAACACACACACACACCTACACATACATGACCTTCACACATACATACTTCTCTTTTCCATAATACACACACCCTTTACAAGATATTTATGACCCTTTAAAAAGGGCTGTCCCAGCTTCTCCATAGTTATACTACTAATATAAACTTGCATTTTTTAAAATGGGGACCACAATTGGTAGTCACTTTATTTAAAAGCTCTTTTTGACAGCTTTTCAAAAATATATAGTTTAATATAATTATCTTTTCAAATGGCCGAATTATTCCATGTTTTTGGTATAATAAAATAATTTATTATATTGATAATAAATAGTTGGCCGCGAAACAAAAGGTAAACAAAAAACGACAATTGTTTGTATAACAAACGTCAATGAGCTTCAATCATATCTATTGCACATGCAATAAATTGTATTGTTAGTTTGTAAGTGAAGCATCAGTCTGTTACTAAATGGCAAAATTTGAAAATTACGAAAAATACGATATGCTAGTTGCATTTATTGAGTCTGCGAGAATTCCTCTATCAGCAAAAACTTTATATTTTAACAGGTAATTGTGTAACTAATAGCAAATAATATTACTATGTCGTTTGTAAATAATACAGGTATCCTGAAAGACAGCAACCTAATATTAACATGTTTAAAAGGATAGATAGTAATTTACAACAGTTTGGCTGCTTTGAAAAACCTAGAACGAAACAGTATGCAGTTTTTAATCAAGAGCAAAATACTGTTTCAACCATGGCATGTGTGGAAACAAACCCAAGAACATCATGTAGGAAAATTGAAAGGGAAATTATACATAGTTTGTTTCCCGACGATTTTCAAAAAAGAAGGCGATTTTGTCAATGGTATCTTCATAAATGTGCTGCTACTAACAATTTTGGAAATAACATTATATGGCCTGATGAAGCACTTGCTGGTCGAATGAAAATACCTATCAAACATACGAGGCGTCAACAAAGCCGTTATGGTTTGAATATTTGTTGCTACATTGTTGGTGGCAAATTTCAATACCATATTTTTGAAAACAATCATTCAGCTTGTCGCTATATTGAAATTTTGTATACCAACTTGCACGAATTACTGGAGGACATGCCTCTCGAAAAAAGACAAAAAGTGTGGTTCCAACAAGATGGTGCACCCCCGCACAACGCTATAATTACTCGTGATTATTTAAATAGAGAATATCTCAATAAATGGATGGGTACGTTTGGACCTGTTCAGTGGCCGCCTAGATCTCCTGATTTGTCGATATTGGACTATTTTTTGTGGAATTTTTTGAAAGAGGAAATCTATAAAACCCAGAACCATAGTATTGAAGAGTTGCGGAATTCAATTGAAGCAGCATTTCGTAAAGTTAAGGCGGTTTATTTATTAAAATTCTATTAAGTGTTTAATATAACGATGCGAACTTTGTTTAAGAGAGAATGGAGGCCAGTTTGAACAATATCTCTGAATTATCAGTAAATAAAACTAATGTAGTATTCCCATCTGTGTTCTAGTGTTTTATATATATATATATATATATATATATATATATATATATATATATATATATATACTAATAATTGAAAGTTTGTTTCTTGGGAAAAAGGTCTAAATAAATAAAAAGATTTTTACATTATATGTGTGTTAATCAGACGTTTCGACCGTCGCTAGATAGTCTTTATCAATGATGTTTTTTTCCCCTATAATACAATACATGTACAATATATCTTAACAATTATCTAAAATGCTTACCCATAAACGGAGTTTTATATATTTATAACGTAGTATAACTTGAGCTATTCACTAATTGATATGGTACGGTTACTACAATCTAATTTATTTAATTTAAAATTGTACAAAACATTTACGTCACAAATTAAAATACTGTTTTTCTGTATAAATTATGTACACCTTGATGCGAGTTGCTAAACTCTTTGTCAAAATTTAAAATTCGAACTTTTTAGTTAACATGTATATTAAAATGTTTAGTACAGAGTTTGATTAAAGACTAATGCTTGATTTATTAGAGTTTCTATTTGTTATCACTGGATAAAGACACTTTTTACAAACCGGTTAAAATCGTAATACTTTCTACAATTATGAATATCTGTCTTATTGAGTAAATTTAACTTTATGTATAAATATATATCTATACGCTTATTTATTTAAATATATATCTGTATATGTATTTATCTGTACATACCTCTACACATACACATACGTTTACTCACTCTATCTCGCCCCCATATATACAAGACAAACACCTTTTCCTGATTAATTTTATGTATTTTTATTTTAGTAGATTATAATATATTTTACTTAATTTGCTAATATCTATTTTATCATTTACTGATGTTGGATGTTTAATAATATACACCATCTCTAGGAATTCTCGAATTTTTTGGTTTGCTTCTGTTTTTAAAATTGTTGTTTTGTTGAATTCGAATTTATGCTGGGCTTGTTTTTCATGTTTGGTTAGAGCAGTTTGGTTAGTTTTATCATATTTATGACCATTTATTCTTTTCTCTAAATGCTGTATACTTTGCCCAATGTATACACAATTGCAATTCTGTTGACACGGAATCTTATAGATGGTGTGTGTTTTTTTATTCTTAGGAGTGTTGTCTTTTAATTTACTAAAACAACTTTTTGTTAAATTGTATCCCTTGTGCGCAATTTTTATATTATGTTTTATTAATAATTTTTGTAGGTTTTCGGATAAATTTTGTACATACGGTATGGGTGCATATTTTATTATTGATTTATTTTTGGTATTGTTGATGTAGTTTGTGTTATAGTGTTTATTAATTTGTTTTTTAAATATCCGTTCAATTAAATTTAGTGGGTAATTATTTTGTCGTAATGCGTTTTTAGCTTTCTTTATTGCTTCCCATCTATATTCAGGGTCTGATAGTTTGATTGCCCTATCCGCTAGTCCTATTACGACAGACTTTTTCTGGGAGATAGGATGTTGGGAGTAATAGTTAAGGTATCTTCCCGACCAAGTGTTTTTAGTGTACCATGATGTTTTAATATGATGGTTTATCCGGTGCAATGTCATATCTAGAAAGTTAAGTTTATTATCTTTTCTACTTCAATTGTGAATTGAATCTTTTGTGAAAACTGTTAAAAGTTTAATTATATAATTGCATTTATCTTGTGGAATTGCACAAACACAGTCATCCACGTACCGGAAAAAGAAAGGTAATGGGAAATTTATTTGTTTTATTATATTTTCCTCCAGTTCTTCCAAAACCATTTGTGCCACCACACAAGACAGCGCTAAACCCATAGCACAACCGTTTACTTGCTTATATACCTGATCTCTATATGTAAAATAAGTTGAGGTTAATATTATTTCTGTTGTTTTTATGAATTCTTTTTGGGGTATATTTGTATATGTTTTAATTTCTACCCACTTTTTTTCTATTAGTTGTATAACTAACTCTATTGGTACATTTGTATATAATGATGTTACATCTAACGATATCAGAATATAGTCATCCGGTATAGTAACTTGTTTAATATTTTCTTTGAATTGCCAAGAGTCTTTAATATAGAATTTGTTTTTATATATCACGTTTTTGAGAATATCTTTTATAAAGTTTGCAAGTTTATTAAGGGGTGATTGTATTGTGGAAATGATTGGTCTCATAGGCATACCCTCTTTGTGTAGCTTTGGTAACCCATAAAGCTTGGGTGGCAACGCGTTATTTATTATTAATTTTTTACACTCTTTGGGGGAAATATATCCTTTTTTTTCCCAATTTTTCACAATGTCATTGTTCATTTTTTGAAGTGTGTTGGTAGGGTTTTGTTTGACTAATTCATACGTTGATTTTTCTTGAAGTAGTTCTAAAATTCTGTTATTGTATGTTTGATTAGTCATTATAACTGTTTTGTTAGATTTATCAGGTTTTAATACAATTAGGTCGGGATTTTGTTTTAAAAAAGCTTTAGTTTTTCTAATTTTTTTTGTTATATCTGTTTCTTATGTCTTCCCTATTCTTCGTTGTATTGAATTTACTTTTATGATTTGTAATAACATTGCAACATACTGCTCTAATTTCATCTTTTTTATCTGTAGGTAAATCTGATATCGCGTTTTCAATATTTGCAGTTATTACTGGGTGTGGAATTTCAGTGTCCTTTTCAATTGGTGCCGCAAAATTTGGCCCTAGGCTTAATATTTCCTCTACATACTCAGGCAGTGCATGCCCTGATAAATTTTCTATCCATTTTGTATGATTTGATTTTTTTGTTTCGTCTTTGCTTTTACCCTTTAAGGTTTCAATTTTTTTTATATTCCTTTCTTTTATTTTTTTAAACTTATTTTCATATTTTATTTGTTGGTTTCTGATTAATTCATTAAATATGTTTCCAGGTAATATGGTTTCTAAACATTTTTTTATATTTAAGATTTCTATTTCAATTGCCTTTAGTTTTACTATAGTTTCCTTTATTAGTAAGTTGAGTGTATTATATTTAAACTTGTATACTACATTATTCATAAATTTCCGTTTAAGGTTTACATCATCAAATATAATATGTTTTACATTGATGTTCAGAAATGTTGGTGTAATCTCTTCAGACTTGCATCTTAGTAAAAATATTCGTCTATTCTTCTGATTTGCCAATTTATTATAGGAACTAGTTAATTTGTTTATCTGTCCTATAGTGTACATGCCATATGTTGCTGCTAGATATCGACGACATTGCATCTTTTCACCCATGCTTCTAATTAATATTTGATTGGTATTTCTTGACCTTCTTTTATATACTAATACTTGAAAGTTTGTTTCTTGGGAAAAAGGTCTAAATAAATAAAAAGATTTTTACATTATATGTGTGTTAATCAGACGTTTCGACCGTCGCTAGATGGTCTTTATCAATGATGTTTTTTTCCCCTATAATACAATACATGTACAATATATCTTAACAATTATCTAAAATGCTTACCCATAAACGGAGTTTTATATATTTATAACGTAGTATAACTTGAGCTATTCACTAATTGATATGGTACGGTTACTACAATCTAATTTATTTAATTTAAAATTGTACAAAACATTTACGTCACAAATTAAAATACTGTTTTTCTGTATAAATTATGTACACCTTGATGCGAGTTGCTAAACTCTTTGTCAAAATTTAAAATTCGAACTTTTTAGTTAACATGTATATTAAAATGTTTAGTACAGAGTTTGATTAAAGACTAATGCTTGATTTATTAGAGTTTCTATTTGTTATCACTGGATAAAGACACTTTTTACAAACCGGTTAAAATCGTAATACTTTCTACAATTATGAATATCTGTCTTATTGAGTAAATTTAACTTTATGTATAAATATATATCTATACGCTTATTTATTTAAATATATATCTGTATATGTATTTATCTGTACATACCTCTACACATACACATACGTTTACTCACTCTATCTCGCCCCCATATGGAGGAAAATATAATAAAACAAATAAATTTCCCATTACCTTTCTTTTTCCGGTACGTGGATGACTGTGTTTGTGCAATTCCACAAGATAAATGCAATTATATAATTAAACTTTTTAACAGTTTTCACAAAAAGATTCAATTCACAATTGAAGTAGAAAAAGATAATAAACTTAACTTTCTAGATATGACATTGCACCGGATAAACCATCATATTAAAACATCATGGTACACTAAAAACACTTGGTCGGGAAGATACCTTAACTATTACTCCCAACATCCTATCTCCCAGAAAAGTCTGTCGTAATAGGACTAGCGGATAGGGCAATCAAACTATCAGACCCTGAATATAGATGGGAAGCAATAAAGAAAGCTAAAAACGCATTACGACAAAATAATTACCCACTAAATTTAATTGAACGGATATTTAAAAAACAAATTAATAAACACTATAACACAAACTACATCAACAATACCAAAAATAAATCAATAATAAAATATGCACCCATACCGTATGTACAAAATTTATCCGAAAACCTACAAAATTATTAATAAAACATAATATAAAAATTGCGCACAAGGGATACAATTTAACAAAAAGTTGTTTTAGTAAATTAAAAGACAACACTCTAAGAATAAAAAACACACACCATCTATAAGATTCCGTGTCAACAGAATTGCAATTGTGTATACATTGGGCAAAGTATACAGCATTTAGAGAAAAGAATAAATGGTCATAAATATGATAAAACTAACCAAACTGCTCTAACCAAACATGAAAAACAAGCCCAGCATAAATTGAATTCAACAAAACAACAATTTTAAAACAGAAGCAAACCAAAAATTCGAGAATTCCTAGAGATGGTGTATATTATTAAACATCCAACATCAGTAAATGATAAAATAGATATTAGCAAATTAAGTAAAATATATTATAATCTACTAAAATAAAAATACATAAAATTAATCAGGAAAAGGTGTTTGTCTTGTATATATGGGGGCGAGATAGAGTGAGTAAACGTATGTGTATGTGTAGAGGTATGTACAGATAAATACATATACAGATATATATTTAAATAAATAAGCGTATAGATATATATTTATACATAAAGTTAAATTTACTCAATAAGACAGATATTCATAATTGTAGAAAGTATTACGATTTTAACCGGTTTGTAAAAGTGTCTTTATCCAGTGATAACAAATAGAAACTCTAATAAATCAAGCATTAGTCTTTAATCAAACTCTGTACTAAACATTTTAATATACATGTTAACTAAAAAGTTCGAATTTTAAATTTTGACAAAGAGTTTAGCAACTCGCATCAAGGTGTACATAATTTATACAGAAAACAGTATTTTAATTTGTGACGTAAATGTTTTGTACAATTTTAAATTAAATAAATTAGATTGTAGTAACCGTACCATATCAATTAGTGAATAGCTCAAGTTATACTACGTTATAAATATATAAAACTCCGTTTATGGGTAAGCATTTTAGATAATTGTTAAGATATATTGTACATGTATTGTATTATAGGGAAAAAAACATCATTGATAAAGACCATCTAGCGACGGTCGAAACGTCTGATTAACACACATATAATGTAAAAATCTTTTTATTTATTTAGACCTTTTTCCCAAGAAACAAACTTTCAAGTATTAGTATATAAAAGAAGGTCAAGAAATACCAATCAAATATATATATATATATATAATGTGTGAGGGTGTGTGTAGGTGAGGGTGTGTGTGGTTGTGTGCGCATGCGTGCGTGCATGCGTGGGCGCGTGCTTGTGTGTGTGTTTGTGAGGGTATGAGGTGTGTGAGTATGTGTGTATTTGTGTATCCATATATGGATTATAGACTGTTTAAATGTGGATAGGAAAGTATAATTTTCAATTTAAGATGTAGTTGTATTAATTTTTGTAATATATGTAGTTATGATATTGTATTCTTCTAGCTTTCAAACTTTGTTGTTTAGAGTGGTGTGATACAATAATAAACTCTTGTTTTGTGTTTACCTTTTGTTTCCCGGCCAATTATAAATTACCAATACAATAAATTATTTTATTATACCAAAAACATGGATTAAATCGGCCATTTAAAAAAATACTTATACTAAACTATATATTTTTAAAAAGCTGTCAAAAAGAGCTTTTAAATAAAGCGGCAATCGATTAAGGTTTCCATTTAAAAAAATGCAAGTTTATATTATAACCTCAAAAGTATTATAAATATTAAATATATGCGTACGCCACTGTATTCTACGTAAAAAATTGTATAAAAGACTTCTACAGCATTTTTGGATATTTTTGCAAACAAACGAGTTATGAGAATTAATAGAATTGTAAAAAATATCAATTTTTGGCTATAACTCAAAAACAAAAGAAGATCGCTCATTTGTAATTTTTCCATTGAATTGATCTCAAAAAGTTGGCACATGACTGCGCACACAGTTTTATTGTATCTTTAATAACAAATAAGTTACCCATTTAATACATCCAATTTGGGACACACTGTACCGGACAATTTACTAATTTTCAATATTGAAAAAGGGTGTATTTCGAATATATTAAAAATTTATTCAGGATATAAATTGTGTTGTAAAGGGTAAACGGGTCTGTAAATTTGTTTTAATTAATGCAAGGTTTAAAAGGCATATACCTACAAAACTGCGTTATAATGAGCTCACAATACTCCAGTTTGAAGTCAATGCAGGGTAACATGTGGGACCCATCTACTCATATTTAATTGAATTTGTGTAAAAATCAGTATAAAAATCAAGGACTTTAAAACATACCATAAATTGAACTAATAATTATTGTTTCAAACTGTTTTAACACATGTGTAAATATAATTTATCTGTTAATAGGTGTAAATACAAGGTTGTATGGTTGTTGTATTATTTGGTGATTTTATTAAATGGTGTGCGAGTGTGAAAGGAGTATGTATGTAAATTTAGGTATTCGAGAAGAGGTGCAGCTGAGCTAGCCAGGGAAGCAGAAGAAATTCGAAGGCGTCTTAATAAAATAAGGGTAAGGAAATTTCTTTTTTTTAATTTTATCTTGGCCCATGTGAAGGCTTGATGTTAAAAACTTAGTTTCCAATATACCGACTTTTACGGCATATATATATATATATATATATATATATATATATATATTACTCATATTTAGACCAGGGTAGAAAATTAATTAACGACATCAAATAATTTTAATCACCATGTATAAGGAAGCTTTGGGAAAAAGTACGCGTAATTAAATGCCTAGTGTAAAGATTTAAATCATTCAATTAGAAGGTAGGGTTTGTATAGACGTTTATTAGATAATACGCGTTATTAAAAAAACCGTGGAGCATAAAAATTTATTTGTTTCATTAAAAATAAAGGATTTAAATTATTCACTAGACGCTTTCTATAAAAAGAAGCAGAATTAAAATGTTCAACGTGTATTTAATTTAATTGTTCCAAGAAACAAATAGAAATTACGTGCAAAATTTATATTAATTAATTCAATTTTTAAATAACGAGTATTAAACAAAATGTACAAATAACAATTAATATTTAATTTGTATTCGCTAAAAATTAAAGGGTAGAAGTCAACGCCATTCATTATTATTTTAATTGGAGTTCATTGAACGATTAATTAAGGTATAATAGGCATAAAAGCTTTTAAAAAAACCCAATAATATTCAAATCGTAGAAGTGTTATTTAAAGTATTACGATTGAACACCTGCGTATCTTTAAATATCAAAGTTCTAATTAATTTGTTTGGATAAACATGCAGATTCTGCGTATATTGCAAACGGTCGGATAAACCGTAGCTTATATTAACATAGGTATCCACGTGGACTGAAATAACCGATAGTAAAGAGTATCGATTTGCACCACTAAGGCCAAGTTAGAAATAGACAGATAAAATGTGCAAGGCAGAGACACAGATAATAAAAGGCGTAATTTGAGCAACGTCACGAGGAAACGATTGGTGGAAATAGGATGCAGATATGAGAGGTGTAAACGTAACGATTTCTATACAAAATTAATTAGTTATTCTCAGACGTTGCGTGCCATGTGAAAAATTTCTTAGATTTTCAACTGGCGCGTGTGCAAATTTAATAGAATCGCTGCGCCGGACTGTCGAAAAGGGAACATAGTATCCGAAATTCTGAAAACTGGCCGTCGCGGTTCAAAACCGACGGGCAGGCGAGCTATTATATAAACCCGTGATTATAGGTGTTTCGCTCTCTTAGATTTTTGATTATTTGATGCTTTAAACAGTGCTCTCTTAGATTTTCGATTTTAATTCAATACTTTAAACAGTTTGCTCTTATATTTTGTGATTATTGAATACTTTAAAACAGTTTGCTTTTTACGTGCTGCAATACAAGTTACTATGCATTAGTGCACTTAGAAAAGAAGATACAAGGTAATAAAGTCTAGTTATATTTGCGAGTATTACTGTACAAATTATCCAAATTAGTAACGATAAATGAATAAACAAAAGTAGGCAGTTTTGGGTATTGCGGGAAAGAAGTATGAATTTCAGTGCTATTTTTCGGGAGTGAGTAATCAAATGTTATTAGTAAACGTGATTGGATCTACAAACAAGATTTAGATATACATAGATGCGTTCCTGAGAAGCCCTAAAACTTTTTAAACGAATGGTGTAGATGATATATATATATATATATATATATATATATATATATATAGAGTCGTTGTATTTTAAGTTCCGATTTACATCATTAATGATGTTCGCATGCATACCAACATAGTAAAGAGCATCTTTCCTTTCTTATCTTTAACACTCAGATCTGATTAATGTTAGTGAAAATTGCAACAATGCCAGAGTTTCTCTACAAAAATTTAAGATTTACAACTATCAAAAATGGCAGTAGATAACCTAAACTCATGTTCTAGAGGTTATGGGAATGTGTTTCTGTCAATGCTTCTCAAGTTCAATCGTTTTATAAACGGTGCCTTTTTTATATTAAAAACTGTCCTTATCAGAACAAATTTGTGTAATTTTTACGTTCGCGAGCTTGTTTTTGAAAATGCCTGGAATGCACTTGCGTGCTAGGGGGAAGCAGCTTGTTGCTAACTTGTACAAATTTTTTAAACAAGAGAAAGCAAATGGGGGACCTTTTATTCCTGTAACAGCCGTCCAAGAGGTAATCTAAGAAATGTGATTCGTTATAAAATTAATTAATTTGATTTTATAGAGAGTGCAGCTGCTCTCAAAATTAATCCGTCGACTGTGACTATGGTGACCAAAGCTATTCAAAATGATGAATCATTAGATTCGAAAAATGAATTCCCAAGAAACCTGTAACTGTTGTTGATTAATTTACACAGTGTGCAATTCGCACTGGATTTATCGAATGTATGACAATCGTAAGTGATTAATGTGTTGCTAGCTTAGTGTTGATATAATCATAACTGTTTCAGATGAATATATTACAGTACATAACTTGTGTTTACGACTTCTGAAGTCGATTGTCTCATTAGTCAATAATTATTACAAATATTATAGTGTACAATTCGATATTCGAAGGTATTTGTTAGTAGCTCAGTAACCACGTGCAGGTTTCTGAACGCATTCCGTGATGTCAGATTTTACACTATTTGGTGCGCATATGTATGGTGGATTAAACTGGTCGACAGAGTTAAAAGGACTTTGTTTGTAGGTTTCAAAATGGCAGGTAAAAGCTTTCCTTGGCGGTTAATTAAAGGTAATGTTTTATAAGTTTATATTGTAGCTGCTATTTAGGCTAATCTGATTACATCTTGTGATTCCAGCTTTGTTTTGAATATGATTTGGGTACTTATTGTAAAACCGTTATTTATGTAAACGTTGAAGGAAATATTTTTATGATTACCTGTTGTTTTTGTCTCGGAATTTGCCAGTTGTTTTACTTATCAGGTGTAATGTGTAATCTTCGTGTATTTACGATTTTTATTGAATATGTTTTATGTCTAAAGATGTGTAGTTTGGTTTAACAACCTAAAACTAATATTTATTTATTTAAATTGTTTATGTAATACCTAAATCGGAGTAAAACTAATATTTATTTATTTGAAATAATGTTGATTTTGTATTTCATGCAGAGTTGGTACAATTGCGTCTCACTTATTGCAGGATCAATAGCAGAGGTACCATTACTGTAATTCTACAACAATTAATGATAAATATTGAAATCATATTAAATCAAATTATTGGGCCAGCTTGAATATGAACAGTATTATATTTCATTGTGGTATTTGTTTTGGGTTTTATTGAATTAACCACAAAGTTGTGTATATTTTTTTATTTGTAATGCCACGATGAGTTTAATTTTTAAAAGTACGTTTTAACTGATGCAATTATAATGAACAATTTTTACCATTTGCTTACTCGAGTCAATATATTTAATTAAGATGCATATATATATATATATATATATATATATATATATAAGATTTAGTGCCTGAATCTGGGCTTGTACTTGTGCTATAAAATTTTGATATACCTTTACTGCCTACATGTTCTGTAATGTTTGATATTTGTGATACATTTGACATTTTATTATGTGTAATTGTTTTATTTCAGCATATTAATCACATTTAAAACTGCACTGCTCACATCTAGGTTTAACTTAATGATATTGTTTGTTGTTTTGTACATCCTATTATCTAGCCGATGTTTCTATATAATTAACTAGTATTTAACGTTTGTGATAATTGTTGCGATGTAATTAAATTGAACCTCTGGTATGATCGACCTTCACGTGCCTTTTGCGTTTGCATTTATGACTTACTTTGGAAATAGCCTATTCAATAATAAGCGTCTTTTTAACTATGCACTATCATACCATAAGTTCATTTTATCGATTAATGATGTCTTGTTAATGTACTTGTAGTTGTACTCTATTGCAAATAATAGGAAGTCGGCTAGCCTTTGTGAAATATTTTGTAACACGGGCCGGAAACTGTTAGTGTATGCATGTGGGCGCGTGTGTTTGAGCCTTGTTGAATATTACTAGCATTTTATGTCCGTGCGGGGAGAAACGTTGGTAGGCAAGGTGCAGGTCATCTTCCTGGTGTCTCCCTTTTCAACTTTAGCTGGGTAGTATTGACCTAGCCGACCTCAGTACCTACCAGAAAAGACTAGCTGGTTTACAGTAACGTTTCTTCAGTTGTCATGTGTGGTATGTCTGGATAACAGTTGACATTCCGTTAAATTCAATGTTGGTGATCTGGGTATTTGTACGTTACCCGTTCTTGTCGAAATGTGCCAAATGCAGTTGGAAGTGTGAGGACAGTTTGGGGTTTTCTCTGCCGTGCTCTTTCCCCAATCGGCCAGGTTGAGTACGGCACTGTTTGCTTTGAATATCAATTTTCTTTACTTGCATGCAAATGACCTATTCAGTGGTTATTCTTTTGATTAAAAATCAGATAAATACTGTAGTTTTATTTCAAACCTTTCCGCCTTAACGCCATCTTCCCAGTGTGAATTTGAGTTACATTATAACAACACAACGTAAGTGTCGTCGAGCCACTGCCACTAGATGTTAGATCTTGAGCCCGGTGTACCGTTTATAGAGGGCGTTTGGGTCAGCCTTCAGGTCGGTTACACTACACTTCAGAGTTTAGAATTGTTCAAAAAATATGATAAATCTTTAAATACACTGCTATGCAGAATGGGACTTACATATTGTAAAGACAATCCCCATCGTGCTCTCATAGAATTGCCTCATATTGCCCTTAAACGGTATGAATTTCTCGTATAGAATATGAGAATTAAAACGGAAGGCATTTATCAATTCGTTCATCTCGACGAAACTTAGATTTTCCAAAACGGTACCGTTTGTCGTTCCTAGCATAATAATGATATACGAAGTGTAAGAAGCACACAAGTCGATGAAAAAAGATTCATAGTGTTGCATGCAGGCAATAAAAATGAGTTTATTGAAAGTTGCGAGTTGATCTTTTCATCTGCGACAAAGTATCGAGATAATCATGAAGAGATGAACGAAGCAAATTTTCTTAATTGGTTTAAAAATCAATTCCTCAAGAATTTGGAACAACCGTCTGCAATTGTTTTAGATAATGCTTCATACAACAGTACAGTGTTGGTTAAGGAACTGAATTACAGTTGGACTAAAATAGACATATCAAACTGGCTGACATATCAAGGTGTTGCACATAATTGTACTTCTTTTAAAAAAGATTTTCTTAATCTTGCTACCATGTACGTATAACAACCCAATTTATAATTTGTGTAGTTAACATGGTTATTAATTTTCCGGCATAAACCACAGAAAGTCTACAAAGCAGATTACTTGGCGGAACAGTATGGCCATAAAGTTGTACGATTGCCTCCCTACCATTGCGTTTTCAACTTGTCTGGGGTATATCCAAAACTAATTACAATTGTCACATTGGTAAAAATGACAAATCGACAGAGAATTGTTTGAAAATGTGGCACGAAGCATTGACAACCATTACCCCAGAAGTCTTTGTAAATGCTGTAGCTCTTTGTGAAACGTTAATTAGAGACTCGTACAATAGAGAAGTACGTTTAGATACAGTTGATGTTGCACCCCTTGTAATTACTTTTAATGCTGATACCGAATGCAATAGCACCGATTCAGATGTCCACATTGATTATATTTAAACATCGCTGGAGAACTTAATGGACAAATGTTAGCAAATTTATATTTTGCTGATCTACATAAAGCCGTATGACAATGTGGCATAAAGCATTAGCGACCCAGTCTCCTCAAGTTTGGACAAATTCTGTACAAAACACAGAAGCAATTATTAAAGAATGTAGGATCGCAAAACTAAGTCTGAAGAAAAAGATGTTGCACGGTTGATCATAAACATAAACAACAATAGCAACGACAGTAGCTGGGATTCAGACAGCAGTAGCAACTAATCTATAGAAGACCATGGAATCATACACAAATTAATGAAATACATTTTGTACACGAAGAAATATCGATATTTGTAAATTAATCATCGGTATTTAGTTTATTGTGAGGTAATCAGTATCTGTATCTTTCTGTATGATAAATAAATAAAACTAAATATATTATTTTATTGATAATTTACAAGCATTTAATAGAGATTCATTTAATTTCTTCGGTTATATCTGTCTACAACATCGACTGCAAAATCACAATTTTTTTGTGATACAATTAATCATTTTTAAATCACTTCTATCGTGTTTGACAATCTTCTTTTGTTAAAGTTGTTTACTTACATCTTATCATTAATAAGGTGTATTGTATTTTCAAATTTACCGAATACTTGTATCACTCTTGAAAATGTTATTTATTTTAATGACTGAATACTGGCAAAACTAAGACACCGGGTACTATCAAGCTTCTACATCTTCAAATTTCAACAGGTTCCCTATTTCAACAAGTTTGCAAGATATTATATGCGTTTGTTTAATATCCAGCAACACTTGAAGAATAAATTTTCAAAACTGTTCGTCCTATATACACTTACCTACGAGATATCAATATTCATGTACTTTCGTATTATCTTAAGGAATACATATTTGTTTTATATTTCGCCTAAAATGACTACATATTATTTGAATAGTAAACATTCACAGATCAATGCTATTTATCAGCAAAAAAATACTACTTCACAAAGGCGGAAAGAAAATTGAATTTTATATGTATTTCGGTTACTTTGTGCTGGCAATCCAAGAATTATTTAAAACATGAATTACATACTTTTAATTTCATTTGATAAACATAACCTGAGTTGTTGAATAACGGTGGCTAATATTCTGTGTCTGGTGTAATGTGCTTATTGCTATAAAATGAATCACATTAAAAACACTAAACTATGTTTAAAATATGCTCAGTAGTAAAACTTTCACTTAAATAGCCTATATATTTATGTCCATAGAAAATGATTCTAAAAAATGCATTTTAAAAAGTTACAAACTATATTCTTTCATCTATTAGGTAACATTTGCAACATCAATATTCTTCTGATGGCGTCATGGTGGTTACGAAAAATTCGTATTTTGATAGTGGCAATCGCGCCATGTTATGACATTACGAATATTGATGACGTAAATCGGAACTTAAATTACAATGACCCCAAAACCCTACTAAAACACAAGTTGCCCTGTTAAATAAATGCCTAAATAAATATACCTAAACTAGCTTAATTATCTAAAACTTTAAACAAATATTGCTATACTAAGCTCCATAAAACCAAAACACTATTGAACAAATTGGGTTAAACCCAAAATAAAAGTACATGAAAATAATTCCATGTCGGAAACACCGTATATGTTTGATAAATCACTAACATCAAATTTATAAATTTATTTCCTTTCAACAATACCAAAACCAAAATGCCTTCCACTTTTGTAATAGCAACCTCTTAATTCACCATTCACTTTGAGATATCGAAATAAAAAAAAATCGTTTGCTCAAAATTGTATTAACAAAACAAAATAATCTTGTATAAACATTAAAGTATTTACAATTTCATTATTTATTACATGAGATTAAAGTTCACTAAATTTTTCAGAGTAAAATAATTCCAATAAGTTATTAATGTATTACAGTTTGAAAATAATGTTCCTAATTCAGATCTGTATGCAGTTACACGTTTTATTAATATTTATTAAGAGCTTTTAGTACAATTCAAAACTTTCAATAAACAAGAACCTGTTAAGATCAGTTTTTGCTTATTTTAAACATATGAAATTTTTACCTTTTGAAACGATAGATTTAGTGTGGAATTCATAAACAACACACATCTTGCACTTAATCTTACCTTACTTTAAACTCATTTCTCACTCAAGTTAGGGTGAGTGTTTCCTTGATTATCGAGTCGTATTCAGAAACGCTTTTAAATGAGTCACTTAAGTGAGTGGTTCTCATTTTGCGTTTGACATATAGAAAAGCAAGTGGTATTACTGAAATAACTAGAATATTTTATCTCCACTGTTTGCGCCATCTTCGTATCAATCGGCCTAACCACAAAAAATAAACGTTTCATCATTCACATTTTAGAATTTGGCGGATTGGGTGTATAGAAGTCTTCCCTTTTGTATTGTTGGCTCTGTTTTTAATAGTTGGTTTGGTTTTATTGTTATAATATTGTGTTTTCTCGTTTTTGTTTATTGATTATAAATTTAAGGCATTGGTATTGGTTCTTTAGAATATATTATTATACTTTCTTATATTTTATTCTTAGATAATTTAAGGCATTGGTGTTGGTACTTTAACTTTAGAATATATTATTAGACTACATTGATATATCTATATTTTATTTTTAGTTTTCAGTAGCATACCTCTGGTGTTGGTAGATAAATATAGCTAATACTGTTTCTTGATAGCTCTTTACTATAGTGCTTTTGGTTCTACGCCAATACTGCCAAATATGAACTTGTGCGTTCAATAATAAAAAGGTATAGAAGGTGTTTATTTATAACCAGAATAACAGTTTTATTGTAGTCGCTATGAAAATGTTAAATGTTTCTTTATGACGGGAAAAAAATTATTTTTAAAAGAATTGGTTTTGCAAAAACAGGAGATTATAGAATCCAAGAAAACGGATGCTATTTTATCCACTCAAAAAGGGAAAGCCTGGATAGACATCACGACAGAGTTTAATTCGTATGGTGAATTCTAAATGTAATGTTATTTATAATATTACAGGCAATTAATATTTATGCATAAATTCTTTTTATAAAGAACTGTAGAGCAACTTAGGAAATGCTGGGAAAATATGAAATCCCGTAAAAGCAAAGATCTGTCCAAAGAAAAGAAGCACAGAATGACAGCTGGAGGTGGTCCTTATCTACCACCATCTGAGGATGGTATCGATGCAACTGATGCCACAGTTAGTATTGAGATCTAGGATGTCATTGATAGTGATGCACAGGTATTACCTTTTCGTACACCATCACAAGACAAATTTGTTTGGAACGAACACGATTATACTACATTAGAAGTTGAAACTGAAATGAGAAAAGATAATTTAGAGGACAATTATACATTTAATATTTATCTGCTTTTACTAATTTAATATGCGTAGAGCCAGGAAGCACAAATTCTGACAATGTTCAAACCCCTGCAAAAACCAGGAAATATTATGCTAGAGATACAGCTAGAGAAACGTTTAGAACGCACGGGGGCTTTGACGAAGCAATATATGGATCTACACGAACTAAGAATGAAGGAGCAACAATTGAAAGTTGAAGAGCAAGATATTAGGCTTCAAAAAGCAAAAAACAAATTTTAAACAAGGGAAAATTAAAACCAAAAGGTTATTGGCAGATGATACAGATTTTTAATGTGCATCAAATAATTAATGTATTTTAAAATTAAGTAAAATATGTTTTTTCAAAGCATTTTATTTTCAATTCAAGTTTACGCAAAATGTTGATTTATAAAAGCATTCCTTATTGCAATTCCCCTTGCAGCATTTGGAGCAGGAACTTGAGAGATGTGGTTTTCAGGCACAAAATCTTGTTCCACAAATTGTAATCGATGTTCAATTGCAATATTGTGTAGAACTGCAGTAGCTGCGATTACCCTTATAGAATTGTGAAGGTTTAGTTGAATAGCTCCAGTCAGACAACGAAAGCGACCTTTCCATATACCAAACATACGTTCCACCACATTTCGTGTTCGAATATGTGCTGGGTTGTATCTTTGTTCCATTCTATTTTGGGGATTTAGCAATGGAGTAAACATATATCTCGACTGCGCATACGCACTATCCTCTAATACAATGCCATGCAAATCTCTTCGTTCTAACTTCATATGCACTAAACTGTTATTGAAAATTCTGCTATCATGAACAGATTCTGGCCATCTAATAACTATGTCCAATATTTTCTGTTGTGGACCAGCTACCACTTAAACGTTTAAGGACGTCCATCTCTTTCTATTGCGAAACACTTCAGCATTTAACCCACCAGGGCTCTTAATTGCAATATGAGTTCCATCAACACACCCAATTACACCTGGAAAGTGTGCAGGCTGATAGAATTGTCGTTTTAGTGATCTGAAACCATCTCCGACTCTCGGAAATTGTATAATTTCATTTAGATTTCTGGCCAACTTAGTGCTTACTTCTGATATAATCCTACTAACATCTGACTGGCTGACGTTAACGAGATCACCACACACTCTCTACAATATTATGTGGTTCTTTCAACAAGCTTTGCCGTATTATTTTACTCTTACCTGATAACTGCCTGTTGCAAAATATCGTAAAACTATACCCAATTTAATTAGCGGTGGAACTGGTAAACCACATTTGCTATTTACATTTCGTGGGTAAATTATGGGCAATAATATATCGAGGAAACAGACTCGAGTAAACCGATACCGTTGCACCAATTCCAAATTGGTATATTTTTCCAAACGATTTTCTTGGTCTCTAGTAAAACGTCTAAAATATAAGATAAATGTTAACGACAGAAATAAATCAATGTTTACAACCTGGGAATGGGCAAGTATGGATCATCTTCTACATAGTTTATAAATTCAGCAAAATCATCATATATATACATATTGAGAATGCATAGATATGAACAGGTATATTCTACAAACTAAATAGTTTTCCAATACAAACAATTCAACATTAATATAAAGTAAAAGCGATTCTAACAATTAAATTTAATAGAATAATTAATCTAGAGCAAAAACAATTATAAACAATTAAAATTTTAATAACCTATACACACATTGACTAGTATTGAGAACAGAATACAATCAAATTCCAGATCATAAGCTTCAGAACAATAGTTAGGGTTATATGAATGGGCATAAAACCACTATTTAAATGCCACTAACATGTCCACTCACTTTTGAGTGCGATTTTAGTGACTAACTTTGGTGTCAATTTTTCTAAATACGGTTAGGGAGAAATAAGTGTAAGATGAGTGTGAGTGCCCACTTAAGGACGTTTATGAATTCCACCCTTAATATTTACAATAAGTAACATGAAAGTCCAAGGTTAAAACTATGGTTTTTCCTAACCTCAGATATGCCAAGTGTGGCTATTTATGACCCTGACCACTTTATAAAATATGTGAATTTCACAAATTTTCACTTCACTAAATGTTGATTTTTATAATGTAGAAATTTAATTGGTAAACAACTTTAAACTACTGGCTAAATTCAAACAAAGGAATTTAATCTAGCTTTATAGAAGTCAAGCAGAATTAAACGTATTGACAGAAAATCTCTGGATTAATAAAGATTGAATCTTGTACCACTTTCACCACAATGAAAGTAAGCAAATTTTATCACTTACCCTGAGTTATTCTTAACGAAAAAAATGAGTATTGAGTACCTTAGAATGACAGACCAAACCATAACAAAATTCATGTTTTTCACTTCGAGTTCCCACAAAACAACGTCACATAGCTGATAGCGTCCACCAAGTCCAGAACCGCCACAGGTGTAATCGCCAACCATCAACTTGCATTCCAAAAGATTTAGTTTTCTTCGCTACGAAAACACATTGTGCTTTTCGTAAATAAATTAACTTCAATCAAATAATTACATATGATGTTTATTAGTGTGAACTTAGCGATGAGAATGAGCGATGAAAAGGTCGAACTAGCAACATCACTAGCCTCGTGAGAGGTGCCTCTATCCGAGTTTATTGTATCATCATAACCATTGCGGGCGCTTCGCATAAATGCCATGCAATTAAAAAAGTCCATAATGGAATGAATAATAATACTGACTTATAATTAAGTTTATTGTAAAAACTTTAATAACATTATTTAAAATAACAGAATGTTACAGAACAAAACGGGTGGCTTAATTCTGATTACTATGAGTTTTTAGTGCCTACCAACTGAAAGTGTATATCATTTCCTAAACAAGAAAAATTGAAAAACGTGTTAATCCTCTTTGAGTAAGCTGCAAATCTATATCAAAAAATCAAACGTTCAATAGACTATCATTAGCCACCATTTTTCACGTTTGCTCCACGGAGCAAGAGTGAAAAAATTTACTTGCACGTATCGAACATAATACGTGTCCTAAAAAAAATCAAATTTGAAACATTAAAAGACCTGTTAAGCCTCTTTGGAACAGGTTGAAATCTATACCAAAAATCGAACATTCAACAGGCTTTTATTGCCACCATTTTCAACGTTTGCTTTACAAAGTAAGAGTGAAAAAATTCACTTGCACGGATCGAACACATTACGTGAGTTAAGGTTCGGGCCTTTGGAGCTGTGTTTTTAAAAAACAACTTCGACTCTTAACAACATTTATTTAATTTGAAACAGAAATTATGGTGAAATTTGGAATAACTTGTACATAATAACTTTAATAAAAAAATACTTAATTGTACTGGTGAGTAGCTTGAACAACGAAGTATGGAGTTCGAAGACTGACTGCCGGGCATTGAGCTCCCGGGCTTTTTATAATAACCTGCCCCTCACACGGCTGTGGGAACTTGCAGATCTCATGTCTGCGTTTTTCTTAATTGTACACTTTATTACAATGTAACAACTTAATTCTAAGTAATTGCGGTCTGTTGACCGCCTGTGACCTGCCACCTGCAGTATCACTGCCCTCACGGATGCAAAGTTGCATGTCCGTTCTCATGAACTGTCGATAACCTCTCTGGGTTATCCTTGTGTTACAATGTTGCATTGAACTTATACTTTTATTTAACAATTTCTAATAATTCCTATTAGACTCAATATATCAATATATATATAGGTAATTGGGGGATACATAACTCCTCCCACCGTAAATGAAAAATTAATGTTTTTCTTAATTTTTAAATACATAAAATTCATTATTTAAATTCATTTAAAATTCATTGTTTCTAGGGGTATACTTATTGTTTCCTTTTTTCTCTTTGTTTCCTTAAATCTAGAACTGTTTCCTTCATTCTTATATCTAAGGTACATTTTGTAAAATACATATATAATTACAAAAAATTATTAAAATGATTAATACAATTGTCCAAACACTTATATTATTATAATGTAACTTTGGCGTTTTGAGTTCACTTAATTGTTCTTTATAACTTTCCACTAATTTCACGGCGTGGTTGAGATCGTCTAAGTCTAGATGCTCTAGCTTCATAGGTTTCTTGATTATTTCTTCGTCTTCTTGTTCAATCTTGAACTGTAGTTCCGGTAGGTTTGCAAGTTTCTTTGTTGCTATGGGATCTTGATAAACTCTGATTACTTCATCTTTCAATTTCACATAACAATCTTCTTTGAGGGTAATTAGTTTGCTTCCGATTAATGCTTGGTTATTTTCATCTTGATTGCAGTTGATGGTTGCTATTACTTCTGTTGGGAAAATGGCTATCCATTTGTTATCTGTAACTTTTTGAATTTTCATGTTAGTTATTTGCACTTGTTTGGATTCACAGTTTTCGTAATGATTTGAGAATTTTAATAGTTGTACTTCACAAGGGCTGTCTTCTTTAATGGTTGTTGTTGTCATCGATTGACATAAATATTGGTTTGGTGTTACTTCAGTACATTTTTCGTTTGTATAACCATATCTCAGTTCATTTAGGGATAGGAATTTGGTTTTGGGTATGATTACTTGGTATGTGCTAGTAACTTTTGTTGGAAAAGCAAATAAATGATAATATTGATAATTGTTACTTTCTACTATCGGGATTTCTATTAAAAATATTATTTCGTTATTCTTAATGTAGCCTTTTACTATAGCTATCTTTTCAAATATTAGAATGTTTGATTCTGTTACATCAAAAGGTAATTTACTGTTAATTATAAATGATCTAATTCTTATTAATTCGTTTAATAAATCGGTTGGTTCAATAATACTAGAGTGTAGGGTATTTAATTTTGCAAATGTTACTGCGTTTTCTAACGTTGCTAAAATTTGTTGCATTAAAGTAAGGGTGGATATTATTTGAGTAAATATTGTATTAAATCTAATTAAATCTCGCATGCCTAACGAGGTAGTTTGCATGGTGGTTTCAAGGGTTTGCATTCGGTTGGCTATACTGTCCTGATTTATTACTAACTTTCTCAATGTTTCGTTGAACTTTATAATCGTTGATTGGGTTAACGATAATTGGTTGCTGATTATGGTTTTTATGTCGTTTTGATTTTCAATTAATTGTTGTATTGTGTTGTCATAACGTTCTGCGTCTTGGTTATCTAAATTGCCTGTGATAGCTTTTATTATGTTACCTAATCCGTTGATTAGTCCTCTTTTTCGTCTCGTAGTTTGTTCGTTGGGTATTAGTCTATTAAGTTTATCTTCTATGTTTCTTAAAATGCTTTCTATTATACTGTTGTAATTCATCATTTCTATTGCGTATTCTTTTCCGAATTTTGCTGTGTCTATTGATTGTTTTAATCGGTCATAATTCTCTGTGATTGTTTGAAATTCTTGTTTTAATTCCGTTAGGTCGAATTTTTGTGCGAATGTCCAATAGTCGATCGTGTTTTGCATACTGCCTAATTTAATTGGTAGTATACCGGGGTTGTTTTTTATATCTTCTATTATTACTTGGTTGTTCGTTCTACCTGGGTGGAGGTTGACGGTAAGGGTGATGACTGTCCATCTGAAATTACAGGGTGTCTTAGGTTTTTCAAATGAATGTACTTTGTTATTTTACCGTTGTCTACTACTGCTATGTTTTTATCTGATATTTTCTTAATTTTAAATGGTCCTAAATTTCTGGGTGCTGTTTTATGTCGCTTGCTTTGAAAGTTTTTCTCATACACGGTTTGTCCTATTGAAAATTTATTTGAGTCGGTATTTTTATTTCGGGTTGTGGTGATACGTTCTTTATCGTTCTTTAATTTGTTTTTTACCTTGTCATAAGTTATTTTTAGTTTCTGTTTGTGGTCTTTCGCATATTGTTGATATACTTCCTTGTTGTAGTGTATGTCATAGGTATTTCGTGAATCTGAATGTCCTAATGTTAGTTCTGAGGGTGTAAAATTTGTTGATGAGTGAATAGTGTTATTATAGGCGATTAGTGCGTATGACATTAAATTGGTTATATGTTCCTTTTTATAATTTATTCTTAATAATCGAATTTGTTCTAACAGGGTTAAATGTAGTCGTTCAATTAGTCCGTTTGATTCAGGGTGGTTTTCCGTTATGAAATGAATTTTTATTTTGTGTAGTTCTAAAGTGTTTTGTATGGTCTCATTTTTAAATTCGCTATCATTGTCTAGAGTTATTGATTCGGGTGTTCCGTAAAATGTGAAATATTGTAAAAATCCTTGGGTCACGTCAATGCTATTTTTGGATGTGATTGGTATTGCTTGGCCTATTTTTGTGAATGCGTCTACTATTGTTAGATAGTTTTGTGCTTCTACTACTAGAGTATCGGCATGTAGTTTTTGAAATGGTTTGTCGGGTGTTTTGGTTAACATTAAGGGTATCTTTGGGGGTTTCCTATCGTATTTCGCTCTGTCACATAATTCGCATTGGTTAATAAAGTCTGTGGTCAATTCCTTCATGTCTTTAAAATAATAACGTCTTACAAGTTGCTTTATAGTTTCATTAATTCCACGATGGTTGGTTTTTCCTTCGTGTTGATTCCTAATTACATCGTTTATTTCGTCGGGGTCGTCTAGTGTTATTAGTTTTCTAGTACATCTGATGAGTTCAGGGCCAGAGTTATTGAATAATTTAATGTATAATTCTGAAAATCTTTGGTATAAATGTTCGGTGTTGAAATAAAAATAAAATCGTTTTTTCTCGGGGGTGTATTCTCTTAAAATTTTAATGATTTGTTCCTCGTTGTCATCTTTAGTTATTTGAATTTGGTATATCTTTTTGTTATCTACTTTTGTATATTTTACTGGATTGGGGTTATTTAAAACTTCGGTTATTATAAATTGATTGGGTTTCATATCGATTGCTTCGTTTAAAATTTTAATCGCGTTTTTTGGTTCTTCGTTTTGTGTCGAATGTATCGTGTCGATCTCGTCTGGATCTTCCCTTATTTCTGCTTCGTCTACGTTTCCTATAATGGATTCCATTTATAATGCATTGAGTTGGATTCTGCTTAAAGCGTCTGCGTTGTTGTTATAGATTCCATTTTTATATATAATTTCGTAATCGTACTCTTCGAGTCTAATTCTCCATCTTTGTAATATTGAATTCGGTTCTTTCAGTTTGCATAGCCATACTAGTGGTCTATGATCGGTGTATATGTAAAATTTTCTTCCGTATAAGTAAGGTCTAAAATATTTTGTTGCCCAAATTATGGCTAATAATTCTTTTTCTATGGTACTATATTTTTGTTCGGTTTCGTTTAGGGTTCTGGATGCGTAGCTGATGGGTTTATCGCTACCTACTTTTCCTTGGCTCAATACTGCGCCTAATGCTACATTCGATGCGTCTGTCGTCAGTATAAATGGTTTTGTAAAGTCTGGGTATTCTAATACAGGGTGATTCGTTAATATGTTTTTAATTTTGTCTACGGCTTTAATAAATTCCGGGTGTGTTCAATTTTGTTTCCTTTTTAAACAATTTGTCAGGGGTTTGGTTATCTGAGCGTAACCTTTAATGAATTTGCGGTAGTAACCACTAAGTCCTAGAAATCCTTTAATTTCTTTGGTTGTCTTTGGTAATGGGTAATTTAGAGCTGCATTTGTTTTGTCTGGATTTGGCATTACTCCTTGGGGTGTTATTACATGTCCTAAAAATGATACTTCTTTTTGTAAAAATTCACTTTTGTCTAATTGTACTTTAAAATGTGCTTGTCTAAGTCTTTCGAATACTTCTTTCAATCTTTCTATGTGTTCTACCAATGATGTAGAATAAACTATGATGTCGTCAAGGTATACAAGGCATTTTTCATTGTGTATTCCTCGTAGTATATTGTCCATGACTCTCTGGAAAGTAGCGGGTGCGTTCTTTAATCCAAATGGCATTCGTTTGTACTCGTGATGTCCTCTAGGTGTGCTGAAAGCTGTTTTTGATATGTCTTTTTCTTCCATCTCTACCTGATGGTATCCTGATGCTAGGTCTAATGTTGTAAAATATTGGCATTTGCCTAATTTGTCTAAAATTTCTGTTATATTTGGTAGTGGATATTTGTCATCTACCGTTTTTTCATTTAACTTTCTATAATCTATTACCATTCTGTACTTTCTTTTTCCGGTTGCGTCTAATTTCTTAGGTACTATTAACACGGGGCTGCTCCATGGTGAGTTGGAGTGCTGGATTATGTCTTGGTCTAATAAGTCTGCTACTTGTCTGTCAGCTTCTTCTTGGCTTGCATGAGGTAGTCTATATGCTTTTGTAAAAATAGGTTTGTCGTCTGTTAACTCGATATTATGCTTTACTGTGTTGGTGAATGTTAATGGTATTCCTTCACAGTGGAATATGTTTCGGTATTCAAAACATAAGTTTTTAATTGCTCTTTCTTCTTCCTGATTGATGTCGGTATTGAAGCGGATGTTAGTTAAATTTTCTCTTAACATTTCGTCATGTTCTATTGGGTTTTAATCGTTTTCTAAATTTTCGTTTATTTCCATTTCGTTAAAATTTAGTTCTTCTACGTTAATTGGGTCTGTCAGTGATAATTCTACGGGATAGTCGTTTGAATTTAATATTGTTGTGGTTGCAAAATTATCTTCTATTTGTACTAAGGCAGTTGGGGTTTCTACTCCTTGTTGAAAAGTTATATGATTTATTATTCCTAAATTTTTGTTAGATTTTACTGGGATTTTTATTTTTCTTTCCGTTCGGGGTTCTATAGTGTATTTTTGTTCAATTTGTGTGTTTTGAAATTTAATTGGGATTTTTCCGTATTTTGTCCTTAATAAGCGATTTTTAATGTCAATGTTGGCTCCTAATTTTCTTAGAAGGTCCATTCCGATTAATCCGTCATATTTGTCGTTACATTCGAATACACAAAATTTATGTTTCATTTTAACATTAAATGTTCTTGGTAAGGGTATATTAGCTACGAATTGGTGTAGTGTTGTTTGATGGGCTGTTTTAATTTTAAATGGTTCTCTTTCTACATAATCTAAATAATGTTTTTGTACGGTTCTGGGGCTAATTAATGTTTTTGATGATCCGGTGTCGATTAATAGTTTGAATTTAGCGTTATTAAGTTTGGTTGTCTATGAATGGGTCCACTTGAAAATTTGAATTCGAGTTTTCGTCGTCGTACTCCTCGTAAGTTTCGTATTGTTCGTCACGTTCGTAAGTTTCTGCATGGTTTGATTCATTGTTCGTAGGTGTCTCAATGTAATTATTCTGGTCAGTGTCAAATTTTTCTATTTCTTGATGGAATAATTCCTCTGATGTAAAATTGCGTTTCTGATGAGTGTTTGGTCGGATATGTGTTATTTTTGTATTTTGTCTGGTGTTACCAGATGAGGTATCCATTGGTGTTGGTTTGTAATAATTATTAGGGTTGTTATTATTATTAGTCATTGGTGTATTTCTATTAGGGTTTGCGTTGAATACTGGTCTTTGTTGGTTTAAGTTTTGATTAAATCTTGGTTGGAATGCTGGTTTCGTAAAAGTTGGGTTAAATGTTGGTTTTGAAAAATGTTTAAATTGATTATTAAAATTGGTATTGTTAAAACTTGAGTTGTTACTTCGCGGTTGATTTGTTTGTGCGTTAAAGGGTGTGAATTTTTGTTGAAGGATTGTTTGTCTTGTGGCTTGTATGGTTTTTACTGGTGAATAACTTTTATTCGCGTTGGGATTGTATAGTCTGTTGCGGTAATACATTACATTTTCTTCTTCTATTACTAGGCTCATAGCTTCTTCTAGATTTTGGGGTCGTTGGAATCTGATCTTATCCGATAGTCGTTCTGGTAAAGCGTTTATATACGTGTCTAGTGCCATTTCGTCATACTTTTTTGTTTTTAAATGTCTAACGTTTTGATCGGGTTCTTCGATTTTTAATTTTGTTAAAATTAAACTTCTCACGTCTTGGCATTTCATTCCGAATTGGTAGGGGGATTGGTTGTGTTCCATTCTAAGGTTTATTAGATCTCGTACCAGGCATTTTATATTACGTTGGTCCCCAAAATATGCAATTAGTAGCTGTTTAAACTCCTGCCATTCCTGTAAATCGTCCCTACTGGCGATTAAGGTTAGTGACCTTCCGGTTATTTTACTTATTACCAAGCGTATAAGCAATGAATTTCTTGCGTCATCTCCGGGTTTGTAGAAGGTTTTTAGGAACATTTCAGCTGCTCCAATGAAATTTGCAAGACGGGCCTGGGTGCCATCAAATATCTGTATTGTCTCTAAATAGAGACGCATGTCTGTGCTACTCATGTTGGTTAAGGGTTGTTTTCGATTTTGGGTAATTTTGGGTTGTGAAATTTCAAATTTTGTAAAAATTGGGGTTGATTTTCTATTTGTGACGTTAATTATGCTTTGGATGTATTAATTTTCCTTTTGGATTGGATAATTTCAAATCTTGCAAAAATTTGGGTTGGTTTTGCTATTTGTAGCGTAATTATGCTTGGGATGTATTAATTTTTCTTTTGGATTGAATAATTTCGAATTTTGTAAAAATTGGGGTTGGTTTTGCTATTTGAAACGTTAATTTTGCTTTGGTTTTATTAATTTTCCTTTTAGACTGAATAACTTTGAGTTTTGTAAAAATTGATGTTGATTTAGCTATTTGAAACGTTAATTTTGGTTTTGGTTTGTTAATTTTTCATTTAGATTGGGTAATTTTAAATTCTGTAAAAATTGGGGATGATTTTTCTATTTGAAACGTTAATTTCGGTTTTGGTTTGTTAATCTTTCATTTAGATTGGGTAACTTTGAATTCTGTAAAAATTGGGGATGATTTTCCTATTTGAAACGTTAATTTTGGTTTTGGTTTGTTAATCTTTCATTTAGATTAGGTAATTTTGAATTCTGTAAAAATTGGGGATGATTTTCCCTTTTGAAACGTTAATTTTGGTTTGTATTTGTTAATTTTCAGTTTAGACTGGGTAAGTAAAAATTTTGGTAAGGGTTGAGATTTATTTTGCTATTTTCCAGCGTTATTTTTGATTTGAATTTGTTAATTTTAAGTTTAGATTGTGGAAATAAAAATTTACACAGTGCGGTGATGTACTCGTGAGATTTATACTCAATACCGTAGTCTTGGATTTGCTTGTTTTTATGCAGCTTTTAATTTGTCTTGTATTCTAATTATAACTTGAGGTTAATTGCTTCTGCACTCTATTGTTGCAATTTAAATACTTAAGTTGTAGTCTTTGTTATTTAATCACGTTTCTTGGTAATAATTGCGTACGTATGACTATACTTGTTGAGGTAGTTGACACTTACAGGTGTTAATAGAAATTTATAGGAATTACTAATTTACTTTCCGTACTTTGCATAAAGTGTTACGTCTAGTTTTATTCTTAGATCTCTTGGTATTTAGTTATAATGCTTGTTGGAAATTGAATCTCTCGTAATGTAGGTTTTCAGATTACAATTATGAGCGTTTTATATCTTTATATGATAACGTTTAGCGTTATTCTGTATTTGTACTGGAATAATGCGCTTTATAAATGCTGATTAATTTTTAATTGAAAAACGTTTAGATTTTATACCGTGTTTGTACTGCAATTTATTTATAGATCGTTGTGGTGAATGCTGGGTGTAATTTCTTATTAAATGCTGGTTGCAATTTTATGCTTTTATTATTCCGTGATGGATTTAATTACTTATGGGTATTAATGCAAAAATGCGTTGCTTTATTATGTCGTGATGAGTTTATTACTTATGATGCAAATTGCGTTATTGAAGTTATACTTTAGTACTGTGCAAGGATTCTGAAAGCGATTTCTCTGAGGTTTTAATTGTATAATAAAAGATGCTTTCTTCGCGTATTTTGCTTATCTTAGGTGGTTTTAAGTTACCGTAGCAGAGTGTTTTGCTAGAATTTATAAGGTCAATGGTTTTAACTAATCGTTCCGTTACTGCTTTGAAAAATTAGCTTTGGCTTTGAAATTAATTCTGCGTTAGTTTACCGGTTTAAAACGTGGTTTGAATCGCGGTAGTTATTTGGTGTTAGTGAATGTGCGCCTGTTTATTTTTGGATTATTTTGAGTTTGTTTTTAATAATTGTGGTAAGAATCTTTTAAATTCAAGTCTCATTTGCTTTTTAAAGAAAAAAATATCTCTTTAACATTCGTCTCATACATAAATACTTTCTGAAAATAAGGTCTCTTTTTTTTTGGAAATAATTCACTTTGTAATTATTTTCAAAACAATATCCATAAAACAATAATAATAAATCAATAATAATAATACTAGCATATATCAATTGTAGTTTCTGGTTAAAAAAAAAGGTATGGAAATGAACTTACATTAATTTCATCTGTTTCTTTGGTGGGCTCGATCGATGCTGTATCTTGTCCACCTTGGTTTGTTTGTTGGCTTTAGACGATTCTTGTTCTGCGTCCAACTTGGTTTGGGTTCTGCCAAAATTTTGAATTAAAATTCTTGATCACCAATCTTCCGATTTTTGGATTTTCAGTGCCCTTTTGACATCCTGCGCCAGTTAAGGTTCGGACCTTTGGAGCTGTGTTTTTAAAAAACAACTTCGACTCTTAACAACATTTATTTAATTTGAAACAGAAATTATGGTGAAATTTGGAATAACTTATACATAATAACTTTAATAAAAAAATACTTAATTGTACTGGTGAGTAGCTTGAACAACGAAGTATGGAGTTCGAAGACTGACTGCCGGGCATTGAGCTCCCGGGCTTTTTATAATAACCTGCCCCTCACACGGCTGTGGGAACTTGCAGATCTCATGTCTGCGTTTTTCTTAATTGTACATGTTTTGTTATCGAATACCCGTTTTCCGTAACGGGATACAAATAGAACCACCTTGAGTGCAAAAGGCCGTAAACAAGGGGTTCCGAGATAGAGCGTGGACTGTAATTATTAAGGGGTGAGGGTGAGAACAGTTTATAGGAGTATAATCATACAAAGACATAAAAAACACTTACTGAAAGTTCCTTTGGCACTGGAGAGGCACTAAACACTGTAACTAACGCTTTTGGCCAAGGGTTGAAGGAAAGGAGCGAGACAGGAAAGGAAGAGTCCAATGCCGGATTAGAAGAAGAGAGCGGATTTATTTTTATTAGTTGTGGCTATCACGAGACTTGACGACCGACTCGCCTTAACTAGCGCGAACCATTCGGACCCGCTCGCGCGGAGAGAGGGAATGCCCCGAACGGGGACAGATATGGCGCGTACATACCGCCCACCTAAAATTAAGAAAAAATTTTACAAAAAAAACGAAATATAATTAGAGCTAGGCATTTCCTCCTAACCGCAGAGTACAGTTAACCCGCCGATACTCGGGTGGGGGAGAAGAAAACAAAGAGAAAGAAAACAACTAAAAGTGTGACTAAAATCGTAAAAAAAATTAAAAATATCCTAACGAAAATTTAAGTATTACTTTTCTAAAGGAAGGGAAGAATTTTATTCACGGGACGAACGAAGGTACCACGAGACGTTTTACTGAAACAACACGAGTAACTCCGTCGCGACCGGGAAAAAGCTTCGATACGGCCTAGCGGCCATGACAAAGGCGAGGTATTTATTCCTAGGAGAAAACCATATGACCCACCTTCAAGTCGTTATCCAAAGGACGGTTCCACTTTGTCCGCTGCGTGAGTGTGAGTAAATATTCGTTCGACCACCGGCGCCAGAAAGATTGAGTGATTTGACATAAGCGTTGCCAACGTGAATGTAATTTGATACTCTCGGGAAGCGTGATTTCTGGCAAACTCAGAATTGGACCCCAATCAGAAAATGACCAGGGTTAGGTAATCAGGGCTATCAGTAGCGTCCGAGGAGTAGAAAGCTAGAGGTCGGCTATTCAACACGGCTTCGATACGAGCAAATATAGTTGTGAGCTCCTCAAATTTGAGGACCTGTTGACCGATAGTTCGCAGTAATAAGGCTTTTGCGGATTTTACGCAAGCTTCCCAAATGCCACCAAAATTAGGTGCATATGGGGGGTTAAATTGCCACTTAACTTGAAGAACAGCCATTGCAAAAATATTTCCTCATTATTTTGACGCAAAAATTCACTGGCTTCCTTCAGCATGCGAGCGGAGCCAATAAAATTTTTGCCACAGTCTGAATAAATGGAATCAGGAGAGCCGCGACGAGAAACAAAACGATTAAAGGATGCCATAAAGGCGTTTGTAGAAAGTTCAGAAACCAGCTCTAAATGCGCAGCTCTGGTGCACATGCAAACAAAGGCACATAGATAAGATTTTCGATTAGAAGAATTTCGATTTAACGAAGCTTTCGTTAAAAAGGGGCCAGCAAAATCAATTCCGACGTGAGCAAATGCGCGAGTTAATTGTACACGAGAAGGAGGCAGATCGGACATTATTGGCTGAGGGGGCTTAGCGTTTAATCTAAAACAGGACAAACAATGGTAAATAGTTTGCCGAACTAAAGAGCGCAGACCAAAAATCCAATAAGTTCGGAGAATAAGAGAATGTGTCATAGAGGGGCCTGAATGTAACGATAAAAGGTGATAATGTTTGCAAATTAATTTAGATAAGTTCGCCCGTTTAGGCAATAATAGAGGATGCTTGCTAGTATAGGGCAACTGAGAATGTTTCAAGCGACCGCCCACCCTAAACAAGCCTTGGGAATCAATATAGGGCGATAACTTTCTAAACGAGAGAGGAAGATTCTTATTTTTTTCATATAATAATAATTCTGAAGTAAAAAACTGACGTTGAGTCAACTTTACACAAGTCATCAGACCATTTCGGAATTCGTCGCAGGAAATGGGGCCTAACATTTTTCTCGGGGTGGCGACAATTGTGAATAAACCGATTCACATATGCCATGCTGTATTGCAAATGAGATAAACAAGAGAATTGCTCCATAAAATCACAAAATTCATTTTGTTCTGTAGCAATAAGCGAGACAGGAATTTGTTTCAATTCGGGAACTTCCCCTATAGGAGGGAAAGAGCTGTTGAGGTTGATAAAATCGTAATTGAAATTGCACGAACCATGCCACCACAATTCGTTGTGCAATAGTTGAAGTGGAGAACAACCTCTTGAAGCCACGTCTGCGGGATTATTTTCCCGCAAATATGACGCCACTGAGAAATAGTAGTATATTCCAGAATTTGGCTAACTCGATTTCCCACAAATGGCTTGAGCAAATATGAAGGAGTCTGTAGCCAGGTTATTACTACTTGAGAATCAGAAAATAGTTTCGTTTCCAAAATTGGGTAAGAAAATTTATTTAAAGTAATTGAATGAATTAATTTTGCCAATAAAAGAGCACCCGAAAGTTCTAAGCGGGGGATACTTAAATATTTTAGAGGAGCAACCTTGCTCTTAGCTTGAATTAGGTTGCAATTCACTGAATCACCACAAATTATATGTAAATAGACGCAAGCGCCGTAACCCCTTTCGCTCGCATCACAGAATCCTAACAATCTGTAGGTTCCCGTGAATTGAGACAAAAGACGAGGAATTTTAGCTGCGATAATATTGTAACTTGGTTACAAAATCTTATTCAGAACACCAATTATGGTCGGGGACATCATCCCAACCTAATTGTTGTAACCAAAGCCGTTGTAACAGGTGTTTGACTATAAAAATTACCGGGGTTAACCAACCTAACGGGTCGAATATACGAGCCATATAAGAAAGAACGGCGCGTTTATTAAACGGGCCTGCAAAGGAATTACGTTATAAGTGAATACGTCTAATAAAGGATTCCAAACTAAACCTAATATTTTATACCGCTCACTTGATCAGAGAAAGTAATAAGAATTTCTAATTCCGATTTTTCAAAATCTTGTAACAATTCCACGGCATTGCTTGACCATTTACGCAAATGAAATTGTCCGAGAGAGAAGCTTAATAAGCTCGCGCTGTAGCTGTCTCGCTTCTGTGACACTACAGGCACCAAAAATTACATCGTCCATGTATGTGTGATGCATAATAGCTTCGGAGGCCATAGGGTAAGATTTACCCTCGTCAATTACTAATTGTTGAAGTACTCTTTGAGCCAGAAATGCGGAGGGCGCTAACCCATACGTGAGAGTTTTGAGTTCATATTCACAAATATTTTCTTGAGAAGTAGATCGCCAAAAAATGTGCTGGAATTGACGATCCGAGGAACAAACCAGAATCTGACGGTACATCCTTTGGATGTCCGCACAAACAGCAATTTTGTGACAACGAAATGCGGATATTATTTCGGTAGATTTCCTTGTAGCTTAGGGCCAGAATATAACCTGTCATTAAGAGAAATTCCTAATGAATCAGTAGCAGAACCATTGAAAACAACGCGTAGCTTCGTAGTGCTACTTGTTATTTTAGAAACTGCATGATGCGATAGTACATAATCGGAGGGGGTTTCGGCAACGGACATGTGACCAAGATCAAAATATTCCTGCAAAAGCCATTATAAGCATTTAGCTTTTCAGGAGAGAGTAAAGACGCCTTTCTAAATTTAAATAGCAATTATAAGCGGCCCGACGATTTTTACCAAGCGGTTCAATACTATGATTGAAAGGAAGAGCAACCGTGTAACGACCAGAATCGTCACGCGAGTGGGTTGCGAGAAAATGCGTCTCACAAAACACATCTTCTGGGGAGGTTTCCGTGGAATTTTAATTTCTTCCAATTCCCAGAAATTTCTTATTTCTTTATCTATAGCATCAGATTCAATGAAAAGTGAAGTAGCGTTAACCGTAGGGTTAATACACGGAACTTGACCGAGCAGCACGTAACCAAACATGGTTTGAATCGCCAAAGGGCGGCCAGGAATAATAGCGGAATGTTCGGAAAACAGTACTTCGGCACATATCTCGGCACCTAGAAGAATTTCTACGGGCAAGGATTGATGGAAACTTTTATCAGCCATTTGCATATTTTTAAATTTATTATAAACAGAAATGGGCAATGAACTACCAGGTATATTTCCTGTTATTTTAGGAAATATTGAAGCCTTGAATTGAATTCTATTTTGAGAATATTTAGAATAGACTGTGCAACAAACAGTCCCCTTGGACCTTATTAAAGCGTCGGAAATTCCACTAACTTGGCGGGAATCCCTAGTACGCTGAAGACCCAAACGTTGAACACATGTACTAGTAATTGCGTTTATTTGAGATCCAGAATCAAAAACGCACCTTACGGGTTGTAAATCCTGGTTTATATCTAAAATAAGAGCCTGCACTGTTGCCAACAGCACAGTATAATTTTCATGAGAATTCGAAACATTACAAGCCGAAACTATTTCGGGTGCTATTGCAGTAGAGGATTTTTCCGAATTATGCACCACCTCGTTGGGCAGGGGTTTATGCAACAAAGTATGGTGATATGAGGAATGGCAAACTTTACATTTACCTTCAGAATTGCAACCTCGAGTATGATTACCCAAGCATTTAAAGCACAAATTTAAAGTTTTAATAGTGGAATAACGATCGGCAATATTAAGTGCATGAAATGTTGAACAACCATAAATTTTATGAGCTTCACCACAGCACGGGCATGAAACTCGGGCAGCTTTAGCCGTAGCGGCATTTTGCGAACTTTTCATTAAGAGAGACTGATTGAAGTTGGATTTGAAACGAGGATGCGCATTAGGTTTAATAACCCTATCTTTTTTTCATATCGTCATAAAGCTCAGAGGTTTTGCTTTGCAACGATAAAAAAATCGAAGAGCTGAGAACAAGTAGGAACTTCGGAACCTACTTTTAGATCAAAAGCATTTTGCGTTTTGAACTCAAGATTACGGTAACACAACGAAAATAGTATAAAGTCGGCCAAATCTTCGACTTTATCCGCCGCCTTCAATGTGTTAACAGCGTTAAAGTGAATATTGATGAAGTTTGAGAGAGATCCAGATGATTTAAATTGTAATATTTTATTTAAATAATAGCTAGTAATTCTACGGGGTGAGTTATAGCGTTCTTCTAGCTTATCAAAAGCTTGTTGCTACAAATCAGCCTCAAGGGCTAAATCCGAAATTAGGGCGAGAGCTTCACCCTTAAGATAGCTACGCAAATAGTGATACTTACGAATTAGCGGGATTTGTTCGTTTTCATGAACCAGACTCTTGTAAAGCGAAATGAAATTTTGCCAGTTTTCTACACATCCATCAAAGGGGGTTATACTTAGAGGTTTTAAATAACTTACAGAAGTTTGAGAGGATTAGTTGAAATATCATCAACCGATTTTGATGCATTTTGTTTGATATCTAAATACCGCGTACGAATAACGTCTAACAGATTGTCAAACGAAGAACTTTGAGTTTTAATCTCATCCTTTTCGTCAACAACCGAATTATAGGTTAAAATTTTATCGTAGACAACATCTAGTTGTTGTTCAATACTTTGCATACGTAGATATCTCGCTTCTACGGCAGCTAAACGGGTTGCGGTACGAACATAATCGGCAATTTCGGTTAAGCGCGCGAAATAGTCTTCAAGTTTTTTCTTTAAAATATCACCTTCTGCCATAATTAAGAACTTTATGAATAAATTAACAATAGTTAAGTAAACTAACGTACGTATTAAAGGACGGCTTGTTTGTAAACAAACAAATTCTGAATGGAGTGCAATGATCTTGATATTGAAATATGGTAACAATAATCTAATTGCAATGAACTTGAACTCGAAAGAATGCACGTGCAATTTAACAACAAATTGAAACGTACAGATAACACTTTCAAATTGTTTCTATTATCAAGTACTAAATGATTTACGAATTTGTGAATTAATAAAGACCTACGTTTGTATGCCTTTGAATCGATGAGGCGAGAAAGAGAGAACGATATAAACGTAGTTCTAGATCCGGTCGATGGAGCAAATGTTTTGTTATCGAATACCCGTTTTCCGTAACGGGATACAAATAGAACCACCTTGAGTGCAAAAGGCCGTAAACAAGGGGTTCCGAGATAGAGCGTGGACTGTAATTATTAAGGGGTGAGGGTGAGAACAGTTTATAGGAGTATAATCATACAAAGACATAAAAAACACTTACTGAAAGTTCCTTTGGCACTGGAGAGGCACTAAACACTGTAACTAACGCTTTTGGCCAAGGGTTGAAGAAAAGGAGCGAGACAGGAAAGGAAGAGTCCAATGCCGGATTAGAAGAAGAGAGCGGATTTATTTTTATTAGTTGTGGCTATCACGAGACTTGACGACCGACTCGCCTTAACTAGCGCGAACCATTCGGACCCGCTCGCGCGGAGAGAGGGAATGCCCCGAACAGGGACAGATATGGCGCGTACAGTACACTTTATTACAATGTAACAACTTAATTCTAAGTAATTGCGGTCTGTTGACCGCCTGTGACCTGCCACCTGCAGTATCACTGCCCTCACGGATGCAAAGTTGCATGTCCGTTCTCATGAACTGTCGATAACCTCTCTGGGTTATCCTTGTGTTACAATGTTGCATTGAACTTATACTTTTATTTAACAATTTCTAATAATTCCTATTAGATTCAATATATCAATATATATAAATATATATATAGGTAATTGGGGGATACATAACTCGTGTTCTAAAAAAATTCAACTTTGAAATATTAAAAAACGTGTTAAACCTTTTTGAACCATGTTGAAATCTATACCATAATTTCATTAGCTGCCATTTTCAACGTTTGCTCCACGAAATAAGAGATAAAAAATTCATTTGCACTGATCGAACATATTACGCGTCCAAAACAAATTCAGCATTGAAACATTAAAAAACATGTTAAGCCTTTTTGAGCCAGGTTGAAATCTTTATAAAATATAAAGTGTTAAATAGGCTTTTATTAGTCGCCATTTTCAAAATTTACTCCACAAAGTAAGAGTAAAAAAATTAATTTGCACGGATCCAACATATTACGCGAGTTAAGGTTCGGGCCTTGGGAGCTGCTTCTTTTTAAAAACCAGTTCCATAACTTCTTAACAAATTTTATTCTTAAACAGACATTAATTATGAAATTTTACAAAGCTTGATTTAAATTTATTCTAAGTCCGAAAATAACTAATAAATGTACTATCGTGAGTAGTCTAAGCAACTGCAATGTTAAAGCTGAATACTTTGACTGACTGCCGGGTTTTATAGCTCGCGGGTTTTTTATAATGTTCCTACCCCTTCACATGGCTGTGGAAACTTGCAGATCTCATGTCTGATTATTCTTAATACTAATCATAATTACAATGTTGCAATCTTAATTTCTAAGTAATCACGGTACCTGACCGTTTGTGACTTAACATCTGCAGTGTCACTATCGTCTGCGATACAAAGTAGCATATCCGTTCTCATGAACGTTAATAAACTTTATAACTTGTCCTTGTATTTACTTTGTTGCACTTCACTTAACATTTTCTTTACACTTTCTAATAATTTCCTAATTATTCTATTTTATAATATATACATCAATCAGGGGATACATAACTCTTCACGACGTACATTAAAAATTAAGGGTTTTCCTTTTCTTGATTTTTAATTTAAAATTCAATCAATTCATTAAATTTCATTAAAATTCATAGTTTCTAATGGTACATTTGTTTCTTTGTTTACCTTGGTTGCCTTAAATCTAAAACTGTTTTCTTTATTTTTATACCTAATATACATTTTGTAAATTACATAAATGATCAATAAAATAGTCAAAATAATTAATACAATTGTCCAAACACTAATGTTATCGTAGTGCACTTTGGGCGTTTTTGGTTCGCTTAAATGTTCCTTATAATTTTCTATAAGTTTCATGGCGTGGTTGAGGTTACCTAGTTCTAGATGTTCGAGTTGCATGAGTTTTTGAATTATTTTTTCGTTTTCGTTTTGCGTTATCTTGATTTGTAATTCTGGAAGTTTGCTAGCTTCTTGGTTTTTACGGGATTTTGATAAACTCTGATTATTTCATTTTTCAGTTTTAAATAACAATCTTCTTTAAGGGTGATTAATTTACTTCCGGTTAGTGCTAAGTTGTTCTTGTCTTGATTGCAGTAGATTGTTGCTATTACTTCTGTGGGAAAAATGGCTATCCATTTATTTTCTGTTACTTTTTGAATTTTTATATTGGTGAATTGTACGGGTTTGGCTTCACAGTTCTCGTAATGATTTGAAAATTTTAATAACTGTACTTCGCAAGGGCTGTCTTCTTGAAAGGTTGTCGTTGTCAACGATTGGCATAAATATTGATTTGGTGTGAATTCATTACATTTTTCATTTGTATAACCATATCTTAGTTCATTTAAGAATAGGAATTTGGTTTTGGGTATAATAACTTGGTATGTGCTAGTCATTTTCATTTGAAAAGCAAATAAATGATAATAATTATAATTGTTAATCTCTACTATTGGCTTTTCTATTAAAAATGTTATGTCGTTATTTTTTACATAGCCTTTAACTATATCTATTTATTCAAATATTAGAATGTTTGCTTCTACTACATCAAAGTGTAATTTACTGTTGGTTATAAATAATCTAATTCTTAATAGTTCTTTTAATAAATCAATTGGTTCTATGATACTAGAATGTAGGGTATTTAATTTTGCAAATGTCACTGCATTTTTTAACGTGGCTAAAATTTGTTGAATTAAGGTAAGGGTTGATATTATTTGGGTGTATATTGTGTTAAATCTAATTAAATCTCGCATGCCTCACATGGTAGTTTGCATGTAACTTTCAAGGGTTTGTATTCGGTTGGCTATCTTGGTTTCTAACTAGTTTTCTTAGCGTTTCGTTGAATTTTATAATAGTTGATTGAGTCAATGATATTTGGTTGCTAATTATGGTTTTTATATCGTTTTGTCATAACGATCTGCGTCTTGATTATCTAAATTGCCTGTGATTGCTTTTATTATGCTTCCTAATCCGTTGATTAGTCCTCTTTTACGTCTTGCCGTTTGTTTCGTGGGTATTAGTCGGCTAAATTTATCATCATTTCTATTGCGTATTCCTTTCCGAATTTTGTTGTGTCCATTGATTGTTTTAATCGGTAATAATTGTTTTTGATTGTTTGAAATTCTTGCTTTAGTTCTGTTAAGGTCCAATAGTCTATGGTACTGTGCATACTGCCTAATTTTATTGGTAGTATACCGGGTTTTTTTTATGTCGTCAATTATTATTTCGGTGTCCGTTCTACCTGGATGTAGGTTGACTGTAAGGGTGATGATTGTCCATCTGAAAGTACAGGGTGGATATATTTTGTTATCTTGCCGTTGTCTACTACGGCTATGTTTTTGTCCGATATTCTTTTAATTTTAAAAGGGCCTAAATTTCGGGGTGCCGTTTTGTGTCGTTTGCTTTGGAAATTTTTCTTGCTATACAGTTTGTCCTATTGAGAATTTATTTGCGTCGGTATTTTTATTACAGGTTGTGGCGATACGTTCCTTGTCGTTATCTAATTTATCCTTTACCTTATCATAAGTTATTTTTAGTTTTTCTCTATGGTCCTTGCCATATTGCTGATATACTTCTTTGTTGTAATGTATGTCATAAGGGTTGCGTGAATCTGAATGTCCTAAAGTTAATTCTAATGGCGTAAAATTCGTTGATGAGTGGATTGTGTTATTATAGGCGATTAGTGCGTATGACATTAAATTAGTAATGTGTTCTTTGTTATAGGTTATTCTTAATAATCGGATTAGTTCTAACAGGGTTAAATGTAGTCGTTCAATTAGTCCGTTGGATTCAAGGTAGTTTTCAGTTATAAAATGAATTTTTATTTTGTGGAGTTCTAAAGTGTTTTGGATAGTTTCATTTTTTAATTCGCTGCCGTTATCTAACGTTATTGTTTCGGGCGTTCTATAAAATGTACAGTACTGTTAAAATCTTTGGGTTACGTCAATACTATTTTTAAAGGTGATTGGTATTGCTTGGCCTATTTTTGTAAATGCGTCTACAATTGTCAAATAACTTTGTGCTTCTACTACTAGAGTATCGGCATGTAATTTCTATAAAGGTTTGCCAGGTGCTTTAGTTAACATTAAGGGTATTTTTGGGGGTTTCCTGTCGTATTTCGCTTTGTCGCATAGTTCACATTGATTAATGAAGTCTGTAGTTAATTCTTTCATGTCCTTGAAATAATATCGTCTCATAAGTTGCTTTAAGGTTTCACTAATTCCATGAGGTTGGTTTTTCCTTCGTGTTGGTTTCGGATTACATCATTTATTCCGTCAGGGTCGTCTAAGGTTATTAAGTTTTTTGTGCATCTTATAAGTTCAGGGCCAGAGTTATTAAATAATTTAACATATAATTCTGAGAATCGTTTGTACAAGTTTTCGGTGTTAAAGTAAAAGTAAAATCGTTTTTTCTCGGAGGTGTATTCTTTTAGAATTTTATTTATTTGTTCTTCATTGTCGACTTCGGTTACTTGAATTTGATATATCTTTTTTATCTACTTTTGTATATTTTACAGGGTTAGGGTTGATTAAAACTTCGGTAATTATAAACTGATTGAGTTTCATATCGATGGCTTCATTTAAAATCGCCGTTTTTGGCTCTTCATTTTGTGTTGAATGTATGGTATTCATCTCGTCTGGATCTTCTCTGATTTCCGTTTCGTATACGTTTCCTATAATGGATTCAGTTTCCAGTGCGTTGAGATGTATTCTACTTAAAGCGTCTGCGTTATTATTAGAAATTCCTTTCTTATATATGATCTCGTAATCATATTATTCTAATCGGATTCTCCATCGTTGTAATTTTGAATTTGCATAGCCATACTAATGGTCTATGATCGGTGTATATATAAAATTTTCGTCCGCATAGGTATGGTCTAAAATACTTTGTTGTTCAAATTGTGGTTAACAATTCTTTCTCTATGGTGCTATATTTCTGTTCGGTTTCATTTAAGGTTCTGGATGCGTAGCTGATGGGTTTATCGTTGCCTACTGTTCCTTGGCTTAGTACTGCGCCTAATGCTACATTTGATGCGTCTGTCGTAACTATGAATGGTTTCGAAAAGTCGGGGTATTCTAATACGGGGTGATTTGTTAATATACTTTTAATTTTATCTACAGCTTTTATAAATTCTGGGGTGTGTTCAATTTTATTTCCTTTCTTTAAACAATGTGTCAGGGGCGTGAATATTTGTGCGTAACCTTTAATAAATTTGCAGTAGTAACCACTAAGTCCTAAAGAATCCTTTTATTTCTTTGTTCGTTTTTGGTAGGGGGTAATTTAGTACTGCATTTGTTTTATCGGGGTTCGGCATGACTCCTTGGGATGTTATTATATGTCCTAAAAATGCTACTTCTTTCTGTAAAAATTTACTCTTGTCTAATTGTACTATAAAATGTGCCTTTCTTAATCTTTCGAACACTTCTCTTAATCTTTCTATATGTTCTACTAATGATGATGAGTAAACTATGATGTCATCTAGGTATACAAGACATTTTTTTTTGTGTATCCCACGTAGTATATTGTCCATAACTCGTTGAAAAGTTGCCTGTGCGTACTTTAATCCAAATGGCATTCTTTTATACTCATAATGTCCTCTCGGTGTGCTGAAGGCTGTTTTTGGTGTATCCTTTTCATCCATTTTTACTTGATGGTATCCTGAGGCTACATCTAATGTTGAAAAATATTGGCACTTGCCTAATTTATCTAAAATTTCGGTTATATTTGGTAGTGGGTATTTATCGTCTACCGTTTTTTTATTTAGTTTTCTATAGTCTATTACAATTCTATATTTTCTCTTTCCTGATGCGTCTAATTTCTTGGGTACTATTAATACGAGCTGCTCCATGGGGAGTTGGAGTGTTGTATGATATCTTGGTCCTAAAATTCTGCTGCTTGACTGTCACCTTCTTCCTGACTTGCCTGAGGTAATCTGTATGCTTTTGTGAATATTGGTTTGTTATTCGTTAGTTCGATATTATGTTTGACTGTATTGGTAAATGTTAGGGGTATTCCTTCATAGTGGAATATGTCGCGGTATTCAAAACATAAATTTTTAATTGCTCTTTGTTCTTCTTGGTTAATGTCGGTATTAAAGCGAATGTTACTTAAATTTTCTCTTAACATTTCGTCGTTTTCTACGGGGTTGTAATTGTCTTTTAAATTTTCATCTTATCTCCGTTTCGTTAAAATTTAATTCTTCTACGTTAATTGGGTTTGTTAATGATAGTTCTACGTGATAGTCATTTGAATTTAAGATCGTCGTAGTGGCATAGTTATCTTTTATTTGTACTAGTGCGGTTGGGGTCTCTACTCTTTGTTGAAATGTTATATGATTTATTATTCCTAACTTGTTATTTGAGTTTACTGGAATTTGTATTTTTTTTCTGTTCGGGGTTCTATTGTATATTTTTGTTCGACTTGGGTATTTTGAAATTTAATGGGGATTCGTCCATATTTCGTTCTTAATAAACGGTTCTTTATGTCAATGTTGGCTCTTAATTTTCTTAGAAGGTCCATTCCTATTAGTCCGTCATATTTGTCATTGAATTCGAAAATACAAAATTTATGTTTCATTTTTATGTTGAATGTTTTAGGTAGGGGTATGTTTGCTACGAATTGGTGTAGGGCTGTTTGATGGGCTGCTTTAATTTTAAATGGTTCTCTTCCTGCATAGTCTAAATAGTGTTTCATTACGGCTCGGAGGCTAATTAATGTTTTCCAGAATTCGGTATCGATTAATAGTTTAATTTCGGCATGGGGTATTTTTATATAGGATAGTACTAGGTGGTTTATATTATTTAAGGTTATTAAGTTTGGTCGTTTATAAAACGGTCTATCTGAAAATTTGAGCACGCGTTTTCTTTGTCGTCCTCTTCATAAGTTTCGTATGATTCGTTGCGTTCATAAGTTTCTACATGGTTTGATTGATTGTTTCTACAGGGCTGAATGTAATTATTCTGGTCATTATCAAATTCCTCTACTTCTTAATGAAATAGTTCTTCCGATGTAAAAGTGCGTTTTTGGTTAGGGTTTGGTCGGATGTGTGTTATTTTTGTATTTGGTCTGGTTTTACCAGATGAGGTATCCATAGGTGTGGGTTTGTAATAGTTATTCGGATTGTTATTGTTATTTGTCATTGGTGAATTTCTAACAGGGTTCGCGTTGAATGTTGGTCTTTGTTGATTTACGTTTTGGTTGAATCTTGGTATGAATGCGGGTTTCGTGAAATTTGAGTTAAACGTTGGTTTTGTAAATTGCTTATATTGATTATTAAAATTAACATTATTAAAATGTGAATTATTGGTTCGCGGTTGGTTTGTTTATGTATTGCATGATGTGAACTTTTGTTGAGGAATTGTTTGTCTCGCGTCTTGTATAGTTTTTATTGGTGAATAATCTGTTTCTGTAATACATTACGTTTTCTTTTCGATTATCGTATTCATGGCTTCCTGGAATCTGATTTTGTCTGATAGTCGTTCTGGTAGTGCATTTAAATATGTGTTTAGTGCCATTTCGTCATACATCCTTGTTTTTAAAAGTCTGATATTTTGGTCGGGTTCTTTAATTTTTAATTTCGTCAAGATTAAGCTTCTTACATCTTGGCATTTCATTCCGAATTGGTACAAGGATTGGTTATTTTCATTCTAAGGTTTATTAATTCGCGTACTGGGCATTTTATGTTACGTTGATCGCCAAAATATGCAGTCAGTATTCGTTTGAAATCTTCTCACTGTTCTAAGTCATCTCGGCTAGCAATTAATGTTAGTGCCCGTCCGGTTAGTTTAGGCGTAGGAGTAATACGTTTGTTTCGTTGTCTCCTGGTTTATAGAAGGTTTTCAAAAATATTTCGCAATTGTTACAAAATTTCCTAACAAAACTTGATCGCCATTATACGTTGGAATTGTCTTTAAGTAAATCTTCATATCTGAACTCATTATGGCTGAGGGTTGTTCTAATAATTAATATTTAATTTTGATTTTAATTAGTTTCAAATTTCTGTAAAAATTGGAATTTATTTTGCGGTTTGTATTGTTATTCTTTGCTTGGGTTTATTAATTTTCCGTTTAGATTGCGTCGGGTTACTTGTTAATTTTTGCTTGAATCGTTTTAGTTTATTTAAAGAATTGAGCTGTTTGTATTTGTACTTAGTTGTACGGTGCTGTAATTAGTTTATGAGGTTTACGCTTGGTAACGTCTGGTTGCTTGCTGTAGCCTTGATTACGTTTATTTTTAATTCACTGATGTTAATTTTATTGTACGTTTGATCTATGAAAGTTTCGATGTGATTGAATAATTTCGCAGTAATTTTTTCACTTTGTTTGCTTTGCGCCAGTTAAAACTTTTTTATTTTAATTCGGCCGATTTTATTCTGTCTGTTGTAATTATCTCTTATCCGTGCGTATGATAATTGATTACTGTGTCTACGATACTTTCTGTCTCGTCAACTTAAGAGTTAAATATAGAATTGCAAGCTTCCGTCTATTGCGTTGTTCAAAGTTGCACAAAATGTCCTTTTATAATTGATACAATGTTTTGTTGTAATTACAATGTTTTACTCTATTGAAAGATTGTTGCTTTTCAGTTAATTGTGTTGCATCAACGTCTCCGTTGTACTTTAATTACAAGTTTTTTTTTTAATTTACTGTAGGTGTAATTTTTAGTCGCTTGATAATTTTAATGTGCAAATGCTTTTGTTATAATTAAATATGCAGTTATACTTTATTTAATCTCCCTGAAAGCTTTTATTCAAATATATTGCGTCCTTTATTTCGTTAATTATAAATATCACGTCCAATAATGTTAATATTTTTCTGAAAGGTGTTGTTTTCAGTTGATACGAAAATGAATTTTGCGTCTTTTCTATAATTAATGATCTCTCTTGAAGTATTTAATCGTACAATGTCGCGTTTGGAATGAATGTAATTTATACCTTTTATACAGTTGCGATGCGCGTTTTCAATAGCGTGAGTATTTATTTATAAAGTTCTTGAATGGTATTGTTCAGTAATTATAACTAGATATATTCGTATTAAGGTAGCTTTGTTTTCGTTGCGTTGGGTGAATGATTCATTTGATAATGGGATTTTGCGTTTGTTTTAACTCGTAATAATAATTTCTGTTAACAATAGATTACAAGCTGTTTCTATTATTTATGGGAATGCGATGAGGTTGTATTTGAATGATTTGTTTCGATATATTTAGTTGCGTTATATACAAAGATTTCGGTATTAAATTGTAATTTAATTTTGTTCTATTTTTGGTACTTTTAGATTATTTTGTACGCCAATTAGTTTCGTATTGTTTATTAAAATTTGTTTTCGTTTTGTTTCTCTAATTTTTGCGCCAGTTAACTTTCGTATTAATTGTCTCAAGTGCGCATGTAATGCGTCTTTTTAGTTCTCTCGTTTTAATAGGTCTCTTTTAAACAAAAATAGATTTGAAAATAATTCTCTTAATGTATAAGTCAATTATTTTCATTAAATTGCATAAAATAATAGTAATAATAGTCAATATACATATATAAATCGTAAAACTCTTATACTAGCAAATATCAAATGTTTGTAAAATAAAAGGTTTAAGGAAATGAACTTACACTAATTGTTTTGTTGATTTCATGGATTCTGTCAATTTTGTACGTCCTCCACGTCGGTTTTTGGACTCGATCTATGCTTGTATCTCCTCCAAGTTTTCTTTTGTTGAATTTGAACGATTTTTGTTTCGCCTCCAACTTCTGTTTGGTTTGAACGATTCTTGTTTCGCCTCCAACTTCTATTTGGTTCTGTCAAATTCGGAATTGAAATTCCAGACCACTAGTTCTTCAAATTTGGGTTTTCTAGTAACCTTTTGACATCCGTACGACTGCGTCAGTTAAGTTTCGGGCATTGGGAGCTGCCTTTTTTTAAAAACCAGTTCCAAAACTTCTTAACAAATTTTATTCTTAAACAAACATTAATTATGAATTTTTACAAAGCTTGATTTAAATTTATTCTAAGTCCGAAAATAACTAATAAAAGTACTATCGTGAGTAGTCTAAGCAACTGCAATGTTAAAGCTGAATACTTTGACTGACCGCCGGGACCTTGAGCTCCCGGGCTTTTTATAATGTTTCTACCCCCTCACATGGCTGTGGAAACTTGCAGATCTCATGTCTGCTTATTCTTAATACTATTCATAATTACAATGTTGTTATCTTAATTTCTAAGTAATCACGGTACCTGACCGTCTGTGACCTGACATCTGCAGTGTCACTATCGTCTGCGATACAAAATAGCGCATCCGTTCTCATGAACGTTAATAAACTTTATAACTTGTCCTTGTATTTACTTTGTTGCACTTCATTTAACATTTTCTTTACACTTTCTAATAATTTCCTAATTATACTATTTTATAATATATACATCAATTGGGGGACACATAACTCCTCCCGACGTACATTGGAAATTAAGGGTTTTCCTTTTCTTGATTTTCCTTGTGTAACAATTACGATTTTCTGTTATTCAAATATACAATTTTATTCAAAACACTTAGTCAATAAATATTAAATTTCTATTAAAACCTTTTATTCGGATTTCATACATAGTACGTCATCTACATTAGAATAGCAAAAGTAAACTTTAAGTGAACTTCTAGTTGTTTGTATCTTGATTCAATATCTCCCTTCCCGGCGCATGCTTGTATAGCTAAGATTGCCTCGTGAAAAAAGCCATTTTGATATCAGATGTAATCCGAATACCAGTATTATCCAGGGCCTGCAGGTTTTTAATTAAACATGCCGTCCCAACAATTAGTTAAGTGGAGTCAACGTGTACCATAAGTTTAGATTTGATGGCAGCATCGACCTAAAAAGGGTTGTAAATATATTTTTACGGTAAGAAAATATTTCGCAAATTTACCTCAAAATTCTATTCTCTCGTTTGATTTTAGCGCAAGTTCTTTTTTAGTTTAGAGTTTTAAAAATTAAACTACCAATTATTGTATATAAAAATAATTTTAATTCCGAGTTTTATAATATTAAATTCAAGTCACACGTAATGAAGCAATGGAAATTAAGTATTATAAAAAAACAATCGTTAACCATAAGGCAAGCACGAGACTGAGAGGCAGCTTCAATTGTTGCTAGGCAGGAAAGTAGAAACTCCCACATGTGATTGGTTTGTATGAAGGTCAAATCCGGACCCCTGCGTCAGCCATGCTCAACTATAAGAGTAAGAACGCAGATGTAAAAAAAAAAATTAAAGAAGGAAAACCGGCCGTCAAACAGATAGCCAGCGGTGAGTCATCCTCCATTTTTATACTTATAGTCTTTTCAAGCAACTTTTATTTAAAATGCTCAAATAATTTTTGAAGAAGCTATACATAAGTTTGTTTAAAATTAATTTTCGAAATTTTGCTAAGGTTCATAGATCAATTAATTTGTTTCACGTAAAATTTAGTTTGAAAATTTAGTATTTGGATAAGGCATATTTGACCTTAATATTTTCAAGGTATTTGTGTAAGATTATGTTTGAAGTTACAAAGTTGTATTAAAAGGTTTGCTTTACTAAACATGTGATATGATAAGAATTGTTTGCCGACTTATTGTGTATAACACATTGTGATAATTCACCTGAAGCATAGTTCAATATCGACAATAAGTATTTTTCTTTGACCTTTGATTTTATTAAAGATAGCTATTAAAATATAGAGCCATAACCAACGAAATTTTCTTAGAATATGTAATTTGTTTCTTGTACACTGAACAGGATCCTATTCAAGTAGCATGAAGTCACTGTAACATAAAATGAAAGTCTTATATTTCTTAAAGAAATTTGAAGTAATTTATGCAATAAAGAAAAAATATTCCAAGAATGCTTAGAGATTAATATTAAATAGTAATAACGGAACTGTTTCTAAAGTCTCCCTATAGATAAGTTTGTATAAACGATGTATATATACATATTTTTTTAAAAAATCAATAGAAAAAATATTAAGTTGTCTCAAAATTTTCTTTCTTTGAAGTCAACAGTAATTGTCCTACAGAAGCAAACAGTTTACAAATATGAAATCTTAGTATTAAAGAAAGGTATCATTGGTGTTAAAGTTAAAAGTTTTTTTTGAAAGTATAATTTTGACTTGTGGATTTACTTATAATTTTTTTGTGATAAAGTAACTAGACTCTAACGAAGCCCTAGTTTGAACACGTTTAGGTGTGGTTAAATTTTCAGATAGCACGAGATCGTCGTTCCCATTCCAGATTGCAGAGACCAAAGTAAGTATTTTTGTTTATGTTGCTCGTCTTAAATTTACTCTTTCGAAGATTTCCATATCTGATCTTCGGATAGTTTCTTATCAAACACTCATTAAGATACGGTTGCGTGCAATAAAATTTCTTTTGTTTTATCGTATACCATCCTACGACCCTAGCTCATAGCTCTGCCCTAAGTTGAAGAAGCTTTGCTGGCTGGAAGATATCTTTAGAGGGACCTTTTTTTTCTCAAAGCCATTCAACATCCTTTTTACCCTGGGCTTGACCGTCAAACAGGAACCCCTCGTAATCTATCGAAGCTCTGCCGCCTGTATGGTAGAGCAGACATATTATTTTCCTTTTGAAGAATTTAATAGGTTACACTTTTCTTGATTGAAAAACGTGTTAAGCTTTTTTAAGACAGGTTGAAATCTATACCAAAAAAATCGACCGTTGAATAGGCTTTCATGAGCCGCCATTTTCAACGTTTGCTCCACGAAGTAAAAGTGAAAAGATATATTTGCACGGATCGAATATACTACGCGAAACTGATTTTGGGCCTCTAGGAGCTTCTTTTTAAAAAGGCTTTCTTCTAAAAAACTCTTCTATCAATTTGATTTAAACAGAAATTACAAATGGGTTTGAAAAAACAGGTACGTTATGTTCATTAACGTATTAAAAATAATCAAAGTTAATGTTCGCTAATTAAATTATTTAAAACTAGTATGAGTAGCTTGAACAACCAACAATGTTAAAGTTGTGAAGCTCGAGACTGACTCTAAACTAATAATTACAAATGAGTAGCTTTGAACAACTAACAATGCAAAAGTTTGAAGTTCTCAGACTGACTGGCCATCTTAAGCTCTTGAGGCTATTTATGTTGTCACTGCACTTACATTACTTGTGGGAAATGCAGATCTCATGTCTGCTATTTCTTGATGCAATACAAAGTATTACACTTTAATAATCTTAATTCTAACAATTTCTGTCTTATAACCTACTGTGACCTACACCTGCAGTATCATATTACGTCTGGAATACAAAGTAACTGTTTCCGTTCTCATGTCTGATTTATGAGCTTTCATTAACCTTTTATAATGTCCTTCCATTATACAATGTATCAATCTATTTCTTAAGACTTAATAGTTTAATTTGAATATATATATATATATATATATATATATATATTAATTTGGGGATATGTAAAAAATTCAACTTTTAAGAATTAAAAAACGCGTTAAACCTTTTTAAGACAGGTTGAAATCTATACCAAATTCGAGCGCTCAATAAACTTTCATTAGCCGTCATTTCCAAAGTTTGCTCCACTAAGTAGGAGTGAAAAAATTCACTTGCGCAGATCGAACATATTACGCGAGTTACGTTTTGGGCCTTGGGAGCCCGCTGAATCATCAACTTCGTTCGGCCGTCTTCGGAAACCTTCGGTTTGCATTCTATAGGGAACATAAAGCAGGTATGCTCGAGTAAAGTTTTTAATTATAAGTTAGTTCGCTTACAAGTTTAACCAAAGTCCTATAGTGCGAATTTTGTTTTGTACTAAAATGGTACCTGCAAACGTTTTTAAATGCAACTATTGCGGTGCGTCCTATACCTAAGAAAAATGCTCTCAAACGACACCAGAACAAATGTTGTGGTGTAACATCGTCCTCGGTTAAGCTTATACATCCGTCAACAGCAAAGTACTTAAACTGTGTGTCTTGCGGTATCACTTTTCCGAGAATAGACAACCGTATGTCATTAAGCCGTAAACGTTCAGCTCTGACAGCTGTTAAAGGGTCTTGTACGAAACAACCACGAATTATGTGTAAAGTATGCGATTTCGAAATAGAAAAGACTACCTATGCCGCACACTTGAGGAGCAACAGATACAAATGCAACAGGTACCGCTACTGGCGAAGATGGTGTAGAAATGGTTAGCACAGCGTTTAACAACCGTATGGCTAGCTATCGCATAAAGAACGCCAGTGTCGACAATGGAGTGTCCGAGTTTCTTTGAAAGCAGAAAAAACGGTTTATTCGATTACTTAATGAAAAAAGAACACAACATACAGCAATAAAAGTCTATTGCGAACCCTACGGCGTTTACACCAAAATGGTAGAAGAGACTACCGATGTAAAATCCTTTAACACAAAAAATATGGTCATAACGTCTTCTAGTAATCTGGAAAATATGTACGAGGTCTTAAGCGACACCATGTGAACAAAATCAGAGGAATTTGAAACACGCAGGGCCGGTTGGTCTTTGGAAAAGATGCTCTATTTAGAAATAAATATTAAAAAGTATAAGCCGATGTGAGGAATTCTAGGTTAAGAATAAAAATTGTGAATATGTATTTAGAAATGTGGTTTACGAAATTTAAACTGTATTAGTAAAAATTGTCTGTAATAAAAAGTTTTAAGAATGGTTTTTAGGCTTTCTTTTAGGTATGAGCTGCAGAAAAGTTATAATTTAGAGGGTATGTGTGTAAAATGGTAAGGGGTGGTCTGATTTTAAATCTATTTATAGATTCGGATTCTGCATAAAATTCTATACTAATTTAATGTATTGCATGACTAAAAAATTTATAAGGACGGTCAGAAATCGCTGCCGGTAAAAAATCTTAAAATGAGGGTAGCTCTCTGAGGGATGGTGAAAACTATTTGTTAGGTTTGCTTATAGAGCAAAGAGCAAAATTTAGAGGTTCAGTACTTTTAAAGTGTAACTTTGCAGGGTGGGTCCGATTTTAAATCTGTTTGCAGATTCGGATTTTGAATAAAATTCTAGACTAATTTGATTTGTCGTATGTCTAAAAAATTTATAAGGACGGGCAAAAATCGCTACCAGCAAAAAATCTTAAAATGAGGATAACTCCCTGGAGGTGATGCAATCTAAAAAATTTCTAGAAATTTGGGTAGCTGAGAAAATTCTAATATTAATTGATACCGAACAAAATATGTTTATCTCGAAAGATGCAATGACTAGTCGAAGAAAACTATTTGGTTCAGAATGTTAGCGGTAAAAAAATCTTAAAATTGGGGTAGCTCTCTGGGGGGTGATGCAATCTAAGAAAAATCTTGAGATGTGGGTAGCTGAGAAAATTCTAATATTAATTGATATCAAACAAGATATGTTTATCTCAAAAGATGCAATGACTAGTCGAAGAAAACTATTTGGTTCAGAATGTTAGCGGTAAAAAAATCTTAAAATTGGGGTAGCTCTCTAGGGGGTGATGCAATCTAAGAAATTCCTAGAAATTCAGGTAGCTGAGAAAATTCTAATATTAATTGATACCGAACAATATAGATTTATTTCGTGGGTGGAAATGTGGAGAAAGATTTATCTCGCGGGTGGAAAGAATGCGGGTGTGACGTAATCAAAATGGTTGATGTGGAGGTGTCCGAGCAAGGCTGAGAGCAAGGCGGAGCAAAGCGGAAATTCATCTCCGTCATTTCCTCCTTATGGGAATTTACATGTAAATTTGATCCAGATGAGTGATCAAATGAGGATGCTGGAGCAAATGAGATCCCAGAAACTCTGTCCTACTCCTACTATGTAATACTGTTCTAAAATTTTGGTATGACGTTACCACGATCTTCGAAGAGTAGCCGAAAGTTAGCGTTGTGGTGATTTTACCTATCTACTTTTGCATCTACCAAAAATGACCAGGATGGATCTTAGAGCCTCCTTATGAGAATTTACATGTAAAAAACCGGTTTCTTTATCTAGAACGAACATAGCTTATCTACTATTAAACATTTTCAAATCAAAATCATACAATAGTCCTGTATTGTCAATAAAAGGTAAGTTTGTTTTATTTAAAAATTTTCTATTTCTTTTATATAGACTACCATTTGCTTCCTTAACTATATACGACCTATCATTTACATTATCATCTATTTTTCATCTAATCCGCACTTTACCTTTCTGAATTAAAATATTCTCACCCTTTTGATTGATGGTAGTGAGGACTACTGAAAATAATGTCAAAGTTCCATTCATTCGTAAATTTTTTAAAATTTTCTGTATTATAGGGTACATTATCGGCAAACATTTTTTCTGGTATGCCAAAGTGAGAAAATTTATCTATACAAAATCTTATTACCTCATCTGATGTTTAAGTTTTAGTTTCCTTAACTTCAACCCATTTCGAGTATGAGTCTACAAGTAATAAGTACGATTTTTTATTAAATTGAAAGAAATCTGAAGATATGTACTGTCATGGCCTTATTGGTAATTCATGACTGATTAGTGGTTCTTTTTGATTCGACTTTTGGTACACTTGGCACTTTTTACAACTTACAACTACATTTTCAATGTCCTGGCTTAGCCGTGGCCAATAGAACAATTGCCTGACTCTTAGTTTAGATTTAACTATGCCCAAATGTGGTTCGTGAATCAAGTTTAACATTTCAGTTCTTAACGATTTAGGTACAATGATTTTATAATCAAGAAACAATAAGTTATTGGATAAATAAAATTTTTCTTTTAACTTATAATAATGTTTCGTTTCCGAGTTTAAGCTTTACCATTTTCTGGCCATGAGTTTATACAAAAAATTTTTATTTAAGACAATGTTTCGTCATTGTCAATTTTCTTTTGAAAAATTAACTTTTGATTTTCTACCATTGGACTATTGTTAGCTAACGAGTGCACTACATATTCCATTTCTGGGTCATCCTCTACATCAGTTTTTAGATAAGCTCTAGATAAAGTGTCTGCAATTATCATTTTTTCCAGGTAAGCAAACTAAATTTAACTCATATTTAAGTAGCTTCAATAACATTCGCTGTAATCTTGCTGATACTTTATCAAGATCTTTATTAACAATAGTCAATAACGGCTTGTGGTCTGTTTGTATTACTACTCGATGACCATATGCGAAATAATGAAATTTGTCTAAAGCAAAGACTATAGCCAGTAACTCTTTTTCTATTTGCGCGTACTTAGTTTCAGTTTTTGTAAGACATCTAGAGTCGAATGAGATGGGATGCCCTTCTTGTAAAATACAACGCCCTAATCCTTCACCCGATGCGTCACATTGTATAGTTATCGATTTTTGTGAATCCAAAATTCTTAATGTTGGAGAATTTGTTATTAAGTATTTTAGATGGTTTAGTTTGTTTTCGTGGTCAGAAGTCCAGTTAAATGGCACATTCTTTCTAGTTAGGTTTCTTAAATGCGTTGTTATTGCAGAGAGATTAGGAATGAATTACGAAAAAAATTTGACCATAACTAAAACTCTTAACACTTCTGACCTGTTTTTAGGATTTTGTAATCGACAAACTGCTTCAATATTTTTTTTATAAGGTTTGACACCCTCTTCAGAAATGATAAATCCCATGAAATGCACTTGTTTCAATTTATATTGAAATGTATCAAAATTAAATTTTATGTTATTTCTTAGTGCGACTTGCAAAACCTTTGGTAGTGCAATATCATGCTCAAATTCAGTTTTACCACATACTATTATGTCATCAAAATAGACATCTACGTTATCAATAACTCCAAAAATGTCAGAGTTTTTCCTTTGAAAAATTTCAGGGGCAGAATTAATTCCAAATGGTAACCTGTTGAATTTATACCTTCCAAATAGACTATTAAAAGTGCACAAATCGGAGCTTTTTTTGTTCATACAAGTTGCCAAAATCCATCTTTCATGTCAAGTACTGAAAAGATAGATTTGCCAGACAATTTACTGACTATGTCATTAGACGTGGGAATAGTGAAATGTTCCTTTAAGATATATTTATTTAACGGTTTCGGATCAATACAAAAGCGTAAGGTGTTGGTTGCTTTTTTTTCAACAATCATTAAATTGTTATCCCATTCTGTAGGATAATTTACCTATTGGATTATATTTTTCTGTTCTAAATTATCTAGTTTCTTTTAATTGTTAATGCAATGATAAGGGGATTTTCCTATTGTATTGAACGATTGGTTTATAATCATGTGTAAGCTCAATATTAAAAAGTTCTGGAATCTCACTTAAGCCTACAAAAACCTTATTGTACATCTTATAGATTTCTTCATTATTCAAGTTTGCATCTATACTATAAACCCTCTGTATTAACTCAAGTAAAAGACAATCTCGGAGGCCTAACAGTGGTTCAACATCAAGGTCAACAATAGTAAATTTAACTCTATTATACTGATCATTATACTTACAACCTAGTGTTGCCTCACCTATTGACTGAAATTTGAAATTACCATACGAAACTAGCGTAACAATTGATTTACTAAATACATTTGGCTTGTTCGGCAATTGATCGTAAATCTTTTTTGGCAAAATACTCACATCAGAGCCTGAATCTAACTTAAATTTAATCATTTTACCTACTATATCAACTTTTTCATACCAGGAGTCCTTTAGTGTTTTTGTTCTTGTGCAATTTACAAATAGCTGACTATCATCATTAGGTGCTGTATTCTCTAGTAATCTGATATCTTCTTCTAGCACTTTTTTATGATTTGCTTGTAGCATTTCTTCCTTTTGTGTTACTTTGTCTTCAGCTTTTTGCTTAGACTACAGGCTTTTGCAAAATGTCCTTAGTTTGACAAACTGCCCATGTCTTATTAAATGCTGGAAATCTTTTAGGAAAGTGTTCATACTAGCACTTCGTGCATTTAATCTTTTTGATCTCTTTTACCGCATTAATTTCCTTATCAAGATATAGTACTAATATGCTGTTTGCTTGCATTCCAGGCTCTTGCAATAATCAACTATTTTCTGTACACTTACCTTTGGTTCTCGTATTAATCGCAGCTGAAAATCTTTACAGTTATTTCCAACAATTAACTTATCTCGGATCATACGTTCTTCGTTAGACTTTTTGCATACTTCGCTCTCACATATAAATTCACAATTTTGCGCTTGCTTCTTAAGTTCAGTTACAAACTGACCAATGACTTTCGTTCTGGACGAGCGTATTAAGCTTAAAAGTTTCCATCGCAACAATCTTTTTTGGTAAAAAATATTCATCAAATGCTTCTATTAACTTAGGTAGAGTTGGCTTTTGGACATTCGTGAATGTATTAAAAATATCCAACCCCTCATCACCAAAATAACTAAGAAGGTTGCTATTTTAACTTCTTCGGATTTTTCGATTTTATCTGATGCCGTGAGGTATATTTCGAATCGTTGTTTCCACCTACTCCAGTTATCTGCGAGTCTAGCTTCGTCAAATAACGCAGCTAGAGGCTTAAATTTCATAATTGATCTAGGATCCACGATGAATTTTCTAACCTTCAAATCGAGTTTTTGTTTTAAGTAAAACCATAGATTATCCATTTCTTACATATGTGAAGGCTAGCGTTTCCCGCTTAATTGTTTTTCTTTGCGCATGCTCCAAATAAGTGGTTTTCTAATCAACCTAAAATTTTCGTCTGGTTAACCTAACTTTTTATTTCGATTCGTATTGTATTATTTTTTAGCGTTTAACAATGAATATGGACGGAAAAATAAAAAAGATGGCACATTTTGTGCTTTTAGAAGGGGTTCCATAAAATCTTCAAACAAAATCTCTATGTTCCGATTCCCAATAAATTATCGAGTAAGGTGAATACCTACACTGATTTACCATTAATATAGTATAATCTGTGCCTACAGCATAGCTTGTCTAGGATAATCTATGCTTTTAGTTGCTCATTGCAATATTTCTACTTCCACAGATGTGAGGCATGGTTAGCAGCATGTAATCAGAACGATTTACTGGCAATGGATTCAGATAATTAGTATATCAATTATAAATTGTGTGAGAAACATTTTCTAGAAAAATATTTCTCGAAAACCACTAAAGTTCGCAAAAGACTATTAAGGCAATTCCTACTGTTTTTGATAAACAAGTACCGGATCAATTTAAACATAAACCACAAAAAAAATTGTAATTCTATCTGGTAACAACTAACATGTTCTTTGTTTTTGCCTCTAACTTATTATGTTATATTTTATATATTACAATTAATACTATAGAAGTTTCCAAAATGATATTTCCAAAGGAAGTTACTCTTTTTTATGCGGATATATCTGTACCGTCAACATCAAGTAATATGATTTTAATGATAATTTTGGAGTTGTAATAAAATCAGGGTAGCAACATCTTTATATACATATGCCTAATTGTGTATAGTAACTATATCAAGTTTGCTAATATGTTTTTGGTAACTGTCATCTCATTATTATAAAAAGAAAAGAATAAAGTATAATTAATTTTTCTCGAGCAATTTTATTCCTCCAAAAGGTTGTGGGCCCAGAAATATGAAAAAGGTAACACAGTACTACAAAAACGGTAAAAAAGTACTACACACAAAAAAATGGCATCAAACTCAAGGAATTTTATGAATTTACCTCAACTAAATCCTAGTAACTTTTCTAATTGGAAATTTCGGTTGAATTGTGTATTAGAAAAAAAAAGAGTGCTGGAAATAACAACGGAAATATTAAATGAAGGAGCTGATAAAGAAGAAAAAGCAATTTTCAAGAAAAATTATGCCAAAGCAAGAAACGAAATTGTGCAATGCGTAACTGGCCAACATAGTGAGCTTATCAAATATGCAAAAACAGCTAAAGCTATGCTAAAAACTTGAAAAGGTTTTTGAAAGAAAAAGTGTTTATTCTCAATTATATGCACGCAGGAAACTTTTGTCATTAAAATATGAGTCTGGTGATTTGCAGGATCTTGAGTGCACAGGTTCAAGTTATTGAAGAAACTGGCAGTCTGTCATTTATTGCTGACTATGCCCGAAAGTTATAATACTGTAATTAGTGTACTTGAAACCACAACACAGACTCTAACGATGGATTTTGTTAAAAGCAAGCTATTAGACGCAGAGCTAAAGCTAAATAATGAAAATAAAGAGCCAACGATAATGACTATTCATTTAAAGCAAATGCGAATTATAATACTAATAAGAGGCAATAAAGCAGTTTCAGAAGTTATGGTAACAGAAGTTTCAGAGGCCATAGCACCAGAGGGTATTATAAAGAACGAGGCCATGGAAAAAATGCCGAAAATAATAATTTTGACACGCATGATGCTGGTTATAGTGATTATTTTAGAACGAATGATAATAAATACAAAACGAATCAAAGAGAAGTATATGTTACAGAAGAAAAAGAAACTAATTATGAAAACAGTTTTACAGCAACTTTGTTAAATGATAAAGGTGCCTTAAATGCTAACGCGCAAAATAGTGTTACATTCGTTCTGGACAGCGGCGCGACAAATTCACTTTTCTGCTCGCACATTAAAGACAAAATAAATGTAATTAAAGATATTAAACCAACAACAGTAAAAATTGCTAATGGTGAGTCTCTGGTGGCAAGATACAAAGGAGTCCTAAAAGTATGCTATCAAAATATTATTATTAACATTGAAGGACTAATAGTTGAAAATTTGCACTACAACCTTGTGTCAGTAAGAAAGATATTCAAAAAGGATATCCAATTTTGTTTAAAGATAACCATGCAACTATAATGATTAAGAATTTTAAAATAATATGCAACCTAATACAAAACCTTTTTGTTGTGCAATTTGATATTATGAACTGGACGCTTGATTACAAAAGAAGAAAACTTGTGGCACCACGGTTGGGACATTCAAATAGAAACAGCTTACACAAGCTCGGGTTGCCTGTATGTAGTGATATATGTGAGTCGTGTAAAGTGGGTAAAACATCGAGAACTAAAAGAGTAGGTAAAAGTCGGTAATACAGTTACCAAAGTTCATAAGATACATCGCGCAAGCGCAATGGATAAAAAGCAATGCAACGCCTTAGCGGCCAGAAGCGTGAACCTTATGACAGGTTCCGCGTGGCCAACTACCATGACGTCACCGATACAAAAGGTATATTGCGCAATAATCAAAAATTTACATACATATAAGATAAAAGATAATTTACTCACATGTTAGGTCCAGTTTTTCCCCAGGTACGCCTATCATCCTTCCGGGTCGATAAAGATGGTATTGCTCCGGGCTCCGGTGGTGTTAGCTGAGCATGGACATCAGGGTCGTGGGCTGCTCCAGGGTCGTATCAGAGTCCTAAATGTAGTGGAACGACAGGAAAGGTTTAATCAGGCAAAGACAAACAAAGATAAGCAAGGCAAGGGAATCTACATAATAAGATAAGATACGATACCAGGCACGACTACTTCACTTGAAGATCAAAGGAAAACAGCCCCCGTTCTCGAGAAAAAGGAAAACTCTCACCACTTTTCCCCACTCTTTGTCTAGTATTGGTCCAACCCTCTAGGGACACGCACACTGCGCAAATGCACTACTATGACGTACGGAAGTACCGCCTAGTCTATTTAAAATTCCCGCGCACCGCGCCTTTTGAAAATATAGCGCGAAACTTCCATACATCAAAACTTAACCTAAAAACACTGTTTAAGTGCAAATTGCACGTAACAATCGCGACAAAGCCACAAAAGAAAAAACTTAAAAAAAAAAAGTCTGTTAGCACAGTAACAGCTTAAAATCTAAATCCTAACTACCCTACATAAACCCTAACTTAAAACCTACAAAATGTTTATATAAGGCGCCACCTGGTTTTTTCGACCGATAACACGTCTACCGAAGTACCAGGAAACGGAATAGGTAGCCCCATAGTCTTTGACTACACTAATCATCGACAGCACAAATTTGTCGGGGAGCATGAAACACTACTTAAACTAACACGGGTGCGACAAGTCGCCTAAACTATCTAAACTAAAACTAACATTAAAGTTCTTATGTGCAAACACACATGAGTGTTGCATCAAAACTATTTATCTTTTTGGCAAGAAGTGCCCAAATTTAAAAATGTTCATAGAGTGAGTCACTCTGCACTCTAGCAAATTTTGTTACTGGTACTTTGGTTTTCCAACGATGCACATTTAAAACTTGTCCTTGACATAGTTGTGAATCAACAAATTTACCAAAAGTACCACCTACTAAATCCTTATATGCTAACCTAACAAATTACATTTTTATATTGGGTTAGCTTTTTCACTTAAATATCAAAAAAAATAATTCCCACGTCTGGTCATAGATACCACACGTTAGGACGATAAAAAGATAAGGCAAGATCTCAAATTGTTGTTAAAGATAGTAGATAAGATAATGATATTAAGCTTAAATTGTTATCCTCAAAGGTAATAGACAAGATAACGATATTAAGCTTTAGTTGTTATTTGAGATACTAGATAAGATAACGCGATATTAAGCTAAAGCGATTATAAGAGATAGTAGGTAAAGTAACGCGATATTAAACAAAAGTTATTACTAAAGATAACCGGTAAGATAACGCGAAATAACTCGAAGTTATTCCTAACGGTAGTCGGTAAGATAACAAGAAATTAAACCAAAATTATTACTAACGGTAGTCGGTAAGATAACGAGACTAAACTAAAGTTATTATTAAAGGTAATCGGTAAGATAACGATATTAATACTAAGGGTATTATCAAAGATAATAAAGAAGACAAAGGTATTGGCCTAGTTATTACCCAAGACAATGAATAAAGGTAAAAATAGAGTGGCTCCAGTAGAGCCGTTTAAATGGGATTGACTCGTGCCCTCTAAAAGAGAAACCCGTGAAGCAGGTCCGTTTACACGAAACAGCACGAGAGACCGGCAAAGACATTTGGGTGCATTCCTGCACCCGGCGATAATCGATATCGGTGATACTATCACCCGATACCCACACGATATATCGATATACAGATATATACACATTCACTCACACATTCACACACTCATACATACCTTCACTGCCAGTGCCCATGCGCTGACAGCGGCACCGCATGACCCCACGAAAGATTCGCAGAGACATGGTCCAGGTGTCTGTGAAAACCTCCCGCGCAACCACACGGTGACTAACGGAAATGAAAAGGCAGTAGAGAAACAGGAACGGTAAAAAAGAAGGAAGTTGGTTTTTTGGAATGCATTAGAGGCACTTCCAGGTAGAAGAAAGTAGAGGAAGGGCTCGCATTGAGCAAAAGCGACAGAGAAAAAGGTGGATAGCAAAGCGCTACTCAACCAACCAGTGTGGCCAGTAGCTCGGAATGAGGGAACATCATTCTTATGTGGCAGACGGGTGTTCCGGGACAAGAACAGGTCCACCGAAAGAAGAATAAGGCATAGCGGAGATAGCGGGTTAAGAAAAAAGTATAGTTTTTGGACAAGCGTCCGAGAGAAGGTAGAGAGTTGTCCCTATTAAACACAGCGCAGTCTGAAGGACCACCTACGATATTAATCCGACAAGATAAGTATACACATTTGTTAACATTCACTAGGCTCCTAAGAGAACTAGTGCGATCATTTTCCTAACGAGTGCATCCACTACGATAAGAAAATCAGACAAAAGTTGACACGACAACTTAAACGTATCATTACAGATACAAACACACAAAAACAAACTGTTTTAAGGTAGTATTTCAAAACGGTAGCACCCTAAACACACAAAAATGCCCAATTATAAGCAGTTAAATATAGGTACACTGTTCCAATATGCTAAAACAACCGAGAATTTAATAAGATAACAATAAGAAACACTAGCACCTCACCACGAAGTTCAACAAAAAACAATGAAAAAAAAATGTTTATAAGTTATGGTGATTTCGTAGAAAAAGAAAGAAATAATGATGTAGTATAATGTGGGCGATTGCAATAATTCAGAGGAAAAACACATGGAATAGACAATCCTAGTTTTTGCAACTGCGAATATGAACTATTTCTAACAATGGCATAGGTCATGACTCCTATGTTGGCCCAAAGAAAAAAAATCATCCACTCAACATCAGCTAAAACCAATCATAAAAATTCAATGGGTTATTACAACCAAAGTTACGACAATTACCACACAAAATTAAATGACGTAAGAAAAATACTAAAAACCAAATAATATGCAATAGGAAAAGTTCGAGGGTTGATTAAATAAAACAACAAGGTTATATTGGAGGGTGTAGAGAATGAAGTGATATATATCTAACGGTATGGTCAAGGAAAAGTCAACCAAAAGAAAAAGATAGCTAAATTAAGATAAGTAAAGTTAAACGTGTAAGAAATTATATACTATATGAGAGAAGGAATAAGTAATTAAAGTTAACTAATTAATGGTGAGAACAAAAAATATTAGGTAAATAGTGAGGAGCATGGAACATGAAAAACTTAAGTAGCATTTGGGTCAGCAGAGAATGGCTTAAGGTCTTTAATATGCCACCTGCCTTGGCGTTTTCCTTCAGCATCCTGAAGTTCGTAGATAAGGGGACTAATAACACGAGTGACCTTACAAAGAATGAATTTAGGGGCTAATTTTGAAGAGAATTTCTTAGATGCATCCGATAAGACATAGTTCTTTTTCCAAACTTGTTCACCCAAGGCGAAGGAAATATTTCGTTTACGTAAGTTATAGTGGTCCTTGCTCTTTTCGTAAGCTTTTAACAAATTTTTTCTAACGTCGTTAAAGATAGAAGGTAATGACTGTTGGTCCTTGTCCCAACGTACTTTATCGTCAAATTCAATTACGTTAGTATCGTCAGGCACTAAACCATAGTAACTCCCATCGATTGGGGTATATCTTCCAAAAACAAGAAATGACGGAGTGAATTGGGTTGCTTCGTTTTTAGATGTACGCAAAGCCTGAGCAATTTTAAAGATATGTTTATCCCATGTAGTATGGTCTGAATCAATATAGGACGAAATAGCGGTAATTAAAACTCGATTTACTCTTTCGGTAGGGTTTACTTGGGGGTGATATTTTGCGTTAAACCAAATTTTTTGTACTTTGTAACTTTTAACGAAATTCTGAAAATCTTTAGAGATAAATTGTGCACCATTGTCACAAAGAATAATCTGTGGGACACTAAAGATAAGAAAGACATTTTGTTATAGGAATTTAATTATAGCAGCGGAAGTATCTTTACGTAAGGGTTGCACCATAACAAATTTAGAAAACCAATCGGTAACCACTAAAGGATATTGATTACCTCTTTTCGATCGAGGGAGAGGTCCTAATAAGTCAAGCGATATTAATTGAAAGGGATAAGATACAAGTTTAAAGTTACCCATTAAACCAGGACGAGCATCTTGTGAACTCTTATGGGAGCCACAAATTTTACAGTTCTTAATGTAGCGACAAACAGATTGCTTAAGTGTGGGCCAGTAATATAATTCAGATATTTTAGCGAGAGTTTTTGTAACACCAAGGTGTGCAGCTATGGGATCATCGTGACATAATTTGAGCACCTCACTGCGGTTTGCAGTGGGCACGACCAGTTTCCATTCAGGGATATTCGATATTTTATGTGGAGACGAAGATACAAATTTATATAGTCTATTATTAGTTACACGAAAGGTAGGGAATTTGTCGGGGTTATCGAAAACTTTTTTAATCATATTGAGGTACCAGGTATCAAGAATTAAATTTGGAAGGTTAAGAGAAACAACATCACGAGATAAGGCATCAGGTACGATATTTAATTTGCCAGGCCTATGCCTAACGTCAAAAGTAAATTGGGAGATACGCAAGTTCCATCTTGCCAAACGACCTGCGGGCTGTTTCAAGTTATTAAGCCAAGTGAGAGCAGAAAACATTAGGTACATTGTCAAAGGAGTAAACGTGAAAAGCTCTTAGATATACATAAGGTTAAACGATTTTAAAGACAATTTTAAGGCATTTAATGAAGTTTAAATCGATATGTAAAGAGATAAGGGTAATTAAAACTCGATTCACCAATAAAATTGTTGAAAAACAAAAAGATATTCTATAAAGCATATTTTTACTGGGATGGGAAGTTCTCATTTGAGTTCTACCCAAACCAATAAGGAAAAATTTCAACATCATTATTAAAAATGATTCACAAATTCTAAACGACAAACTTACCAACCGAATCCTCGTCTAGACTTACGTAACGCTGAGCGACCAACCCTTGGGTCTCGTCTAGACTTATATACCGCTGGACGACCAAATTCGACAGTAAACCTCGCTTAACGGATGTTAAGGTACGTTGAAATATCAATAACTAAAAAAAAATATGCAATCAGACAAAATCAAACTCGCTACATGAAAGAAAAATTCCACAATACCTATCCAAAAGGTATTCCAAATTATTGGAATGTTCTTTCAATATTAGAGAAGTTATCAACAAGTATCGTAAATGAGTTTAAATAATAAACGTTAACGGAAATTTTTTTATTTTAGTATTCAAAGGAACAGATATAAAGAGATGCAGTTTATTACAACATTTTGAAAGGTAAAAATATGGTCTAGGTAATTTCGTTACTATATATAAGGCAAGAACCTTTATAAAACGCATTTATAGGTTATACTGTTTAAACCATACAAGGGAAAAACTTTTAAAACTATATCCAAACAAGATAATATCTAAGAAAAAAAAATATATCAGGGTTAGATCAAAATAACGCTTTAAAAGACACTAAAAACTTAGGTAAACAGGAAATCTATATTTAGGCAAACAATTTTATTATTAAATAGGTAAATCACTAAGGCATTTTCTAAAATGTAACATACAAGACAGTGTAATCAAGTTTCAAAACGGTCTTTTAAAGTTAAGAAAACAAACAAAGATATCTTAATTTAATATATGTAGATAATTTTGTAATAAACAGTGTTTAAAGGTATCTAATTAAGGTAAATTCTTATTTATTTATACTTACATGCATAAAAAAAAAATAGCGTTAGATAATTTCCTAAAGGTCATATTTGAATCCGAAAATAAACCCATCACTCACAACAACACAATTGAAGTTAACAAACAGATCGCACATTCTAAATTTAGAAAAACATTATATTAAAAACACATTTTATAAACAACAGTTATATTTTCAAAATGGCGGTATTCACTTTTCAATTGCCATAGCAACTAATTTTTTGACATCTAAAAAGAATGAGGCATGTTCCAAAATGCGGGTATAAAATTCAAGGTTATAGATATTTGGTAATTGGTTTTAACTGAAAAAACTATTTTTAAATAACATTGCTAATACATTGAATGTTTATAAAAAACAAAGGAAAATTCTCCGGTTCCTAACCTCCACGTTAATAAGGGCGCCATTTTATTACACTTCTATTGGTGATAGTTTATATGGTCGATAAAACAGTTTGCAAAGTATTACACTTTAGATGGTGATACATTTATATGGTGATAGTTCCTAAAAGTCGGTAATACAGTTACCAAAGTTCATAAGATACATCGCGCAAGCGCAATGGATAAAAGCAATGCAACGCCCTGGCGGCCGGAAGCGCGAACCTTATGACAGGTTCCGCGTGGCCAACTACCATGACGTCACCGATACAAAAGGTATATTGCGCAATAATCAGAAATTTACATACATATAAAATAAAAGATAATTTATTCACATGTTAGGTCCAGTTTTTCCCCAGGTACGCCTATCATCCTTCCGGGTCGATAAAGATGGTATTGCTCCGGGCTCCGGTGGTGTTAGCTGAGCATGGACATCAGGGTCGTGGGCTGCTCCAGGGTCGTATCAGAGTCCTAAATGTAGTGGAACGACAGGAAAGGTTTAATCAGGCAAAGACAAACAAAGATAAGCAAGGCAAAGAAATCTACATAATAAGATAAGATACGATACCAGGCACGACTACTTCACTTGAAGATCAAAGGAAAACAGCCCCCGTTCTCGAGAAAAAGGGAAAACTCTCACCACTCTTTGTCTAGTATTGGTCCAACCCTCTGACACGCACACTGCGCAAATGCACTACTATGACGTACGGAAGTACCGCCTAGTCTATTTAAAATTCCCGCGCACCGCGCCTTCTGAAAATATGGCGCGAAACTTCCATACATCAAAACTTAACCTAAAAACACTGTTTAAGTGCAAATTGCACGTAACAAGTGATGTATGGGGTCCAATAAATATCGAAGGTTTAAATGGAGAGAAATATTTTGTATCCATAATTGATGACTTCTCCAATTTTACAGTCGTGTACTTAATGAAAAATAAATCAGAATGTATTATAAAATTAAAAATGTATATAGAACGACTACGTGCAAAAGGAAGCAACATATCTAGAATACGTACCGACAAGGATGGCGAATATCTGTCACAAAATTTTCAAAAGTATTGCGAACACAATGGTATAATACAAGAATTTACAGTGGGGTATGCGCCTCAACAGAATCTAAAATCAGAACGCCTGAATAGAACTCTGTTAGATAAAGTCAGATGTATGTTTGTGGACACATGCTTACCAAAAATACTATGGGGTGAAGCATTGCAATGTGCGGCATACTAATTGAACCGATCACCAACAAAAGCTACAAATGGTAAAATACCAGCTCAAATATTTTATGGAGGTGACATCTATTAATCACTTACGTGTCTTTGGTGCAAAATGTTGGTATTATATTAATCCAAAACAAAATAAATTAGAGCCAAGAGGTAAAGCAGGAAGAATGTTGATTATGGTGCAGCTGGATATAAAATTTGGGATCCTTTTACAAATAAAATTACAATATCAAGAGATGTTACATTTAATGAATTTGATATCAAATATATAGAAGAAAAATTTCCATTAAAAATAACCGAAATCGAATCGACATTTCCTGAAATAAGTACGATAAAATCTGATAATCTCGAAATTTTAGAAAATAAAATAAAAAATCAAGAAAAAGTTCAAAAGCAGTGATGAAGAAGTTCCAAACTCTTATGAGGAGGCCATTAAAAACAAAGAATGGGAAGAAGCGATTAATTATGAAATCGGTTGTTTAAAAAAAATGAAAACATGGAAAAGTTCAACGTTACCAAGTGATAATAATGCTATAGACACAAAATGGATCTTCACAATAAAAGAAAATGGTTCTAAAAAAGCGAGATTAGTCGCTAAAGGCTTTCAGAAACAATATTATGATAATAATTATGTACCCGTAGCTAGAATAACAAGTATTCGAATTGTTTTAACCATTGCTCAAAAAAAAACAACTGGAAAGGCCGCAGAAGGAGTAATAAGATATTTAAAGCAAACTATTGACTATTCGAATTTTAAACAATGATTATCATTATTTTTGTTTAACTGTTTTAGGTTTTGTGAACCAACTTTAATGTGAATCATAATCTGTATAACGTTAAAGTTGAGCTGGGGTTTTGGAGTTGTAATAAAATCAGAGTAGCAACATCTTTATATACATATGCCTAATTGTGTATAGTAACTATATCAAGTGTGCTAATATGTTTTTGGTAACTGTCATGTCATTATTATAAAAAGAAGGGAATAAAGTATAATTAATTTTTTCAAGCAATTTTATTGCTCCAAAAGATAGTGCTATTTTTTCGCAGTTCTCATATACAACCTACAAACATTACAAATTTTCGTAGTCCCAGAAAATTTCAACCTAATTGGATTAATGACAAAAAAGTTAAAGCCATTTAAAAATGTCTATTTTGTCTTTTATTAGTTAATTTCTTTAAAATGCGCAATCTACAATTTATGGCACCTTTAACTTGCCACAATTTTGTTATTATTAATCTGATTAGGTTGAAATCTTCTGGGTATAGATCTTTATGTTTCTCCCATTAAGGCAATCATATGTTTTCGAATCACACTAGTTAAATAGTTGAAAATTAATATTTTTATCCATATGAGATATACACAACTACAACAGTTTCTTATTTTTAGACAATATATCCTGCAGGGTTCCGCCTTCTTCTATTGGGTCACAAACATCAGCAACATTATTCGGATACACCAAGTGAACAAAAAATTAGGCCAGAAATAAAAAACTTAAGGGCGCGATCGGATGTATGGTTGGCTGCCTAAAATCCATCAAAAACAGGTTATTCTGTTTGGTAAATAACTTTTGTTGGATTGAAAATATGCAAAATGTAACTTCACCATTAGACTCACAAAACTTTGTATTTTCTAACGAAAGTTTGCCTTTTTTTCTAAAGTGGAGTAATAAGCAAGAAATAGCTGTTAAAAGTAATGTTAAAATTTACTTACTTTATTTTAGTTACTACATCTAACAGAATCAATTTGTATATAAAAAAAAGCATTCGTTGGATAGCAGAATACATATATAATCGTTCTGTTAAAAAAATTTCAAAAATATTGATCATGATAGTCGTAGTGTACTGAATGGATTTTATTGAATTATTACATTAATTGTACGCCATTTTAATAGAAATTGTTTACGATTTTTTCCGAAGATGGCACTGTTAATGATGTGTAGAATAAGGTTTAAAACCAGAATATTTCAAATTGAATTATTTTGGACTTTGCTTTTGTAGCATTGAAATGAAGTAAACTAATAATATATGGTGAATTGATAAGTGTAATATAATAATGATTGGATTAATTGCGAATATTTATGAAGCCAAAAATGGCATAACCTCAACATCCATGGTTGTTTGTAAACTTCCATGTTTATGTTTACAAGCGATAAGTAAATTATTACAACAGTGTTACTTTGTGAAGCTTATACTATGTTATAATAGTTTTTAAGAAAAGTGTAATGTGCCGTATCCCAAAACGTAACTAGATATTCTACAATATTCAATATCTTAGTGGAACCATCGCAAGGAAATATGATACATTTTGTTACAAATTAGGTTGCGAGTTTGGTACTCAGCAAAATGATTTACAAATTTGAACGACCTGGGGGAGGAAGTTCTCAAAAAACGATAATTTTTCCTACATCATTTTACACTTCACTTTGGGGACGTTCATTGTCTTGTGTATCTTCACCAGGAGTCTGCAATGGTAATTATATTATCAATTAGAAAAATGTCAAAATCAGCTTTAAATATATAGGCAACTTATTAGTGTTCCCATTCTTTGCCCCCACGTAGCAGACTTCCGTCATTTTTTGGTCATACAAAGTTCACATGTAATATATGGAATCAATAAAGAGTACTGCTGTTATTTGCTATGCGCGATAGGACATTTTTAGGGGACTGCTTAAATTATAAATAGGGTTTATGTCGTTTTTAAACTGATTTATATAGGACAAAAAAGTTAGTGTACTCAGTTTCTGCCATTTTCACCATTCGGTGTCATAAATTAAATAATAAATATTTTGGATAAAATAATGTATGCAAAACAAATAATTTATTTATTCGAGAAGACAGTAGTTGCTCGACTAAATCAAATCTACAAAAATTAATGTCAATATTTGAATACGCATTTTCAAAATCGAATGAGATATATAATTAATTTTGTCCATTACTTATCTGTCTATCCACAAAGTAAAAGAATTTTAGAATATACTTACCCCCAAGCGCAAATACACCCACATTAAATAAAGCATTAGATGTTTGTTTAAAATAATAACGAAATGTCACTCTATAAATAAATAAATAAAAAATAAATAAATAAATAAATAAATGAAATAATACAATACAATACAATACAAATTGGTTTCGGCAAACGACCTTGGCTATTATTAGAATGCACTATGTACCTAACGCTTCGCTGAGGGTCATTTACAACCAATAGTTACAGGAATGGAGAAAATAAACCAGCATCCTGCTGTATCCTAGCAACCGTTATTTGCCTAATTTGGAAACGAACCACTAAACTACTAAAGTTAAAATAAAGTAGTTCCCTCTATCATGCGAAAGCTATGTCACGAAGGCGGCTATTTTAAAATTAGTTCGTGTTATGAAAATAGAGGGATGCTATCGCGCCCTTAAGAACAAAATGTCAATTAAGCTTTTGTTAGAACAGGTTTCTTTAGAAAGGTAGACCTAGATCAGACTATTGCACGCAGATCGTGAAAGATTCAGACAGTTAATTTCAGCCATATATGTATGTAAATTCAGAGTAGGAAACAACGAAAGTATGCGTCTAACCAGTTCCAGGACTGAAGACCTAATGTGATGATGATGTATAGATATTATCGATATATTTCTAAATTTTCTTTGTAAAATTATTTTTAATTTACCTTTTTGTAATTGTTTGTGTTAATTAGAAAGAAGTTCAAACATGTTTTATTATTATGAGAATCTACATTATACATTAATATGTATGACTTCAGGTGATACATGTTCAACGAACCTCAAAAGCTCATCTAGGAATTCAATGTACGTGTGTGAATCTTTGGAATTTTAAAATTCTGAGTTAAGAGTTCTATTCATTATAAAAAAGTAAACAAAAAGTGTATTACGAAAAATTTGTGCCTTTTACGAAAATGTTATGGAGTATTTAAGCTTCGATATTTGTCAAAATTTAGCAAAATATTTACAAAACACCTAATTTAATAGAAACAGTATTGTCGTTTTTTTCTCAAAGTGGGGTGAATTGATATATATTTATCGATGTAAATTCTAAGCTTCCCCACAAATTTTTATTTCAAAGGACATATGTTTCGTTACACTCATTCTTAGCAACATTTACCAGTTTTACTTATTGGGTCAATTCGGCATACATAATGAGTGAAACGTGAAAATATTACTGGTATACTTATCAAAATAGATGTTTGAAATAAAAATTTGTGGGGAAGCTTAGAATTTTCGTCAAACAATATACATAATTTAAAACAAACACAACAGAAAATAGTACAGAGAAGTGCATCATAAATCTCTAAAGGACGACCTAAAAAACCATAACAGAAGCTAGAATATCAGATATAGTATAAAAAGCATTTTATAACAAAAATCTTTTTAAATTCATTTTAAGCTGAAGATAGCAACAAGCAAAAGACACAACAAAAATAGTTATTCAGAACCATTTCAATTCTTTGTAGGTATACGTAAGTATCTTAGAAAATTTGATTTTAGACTTCGACACAGTTTATCCACCGGTGGATAATCTGTGATTTTGATTCAGTATAAAAATATACAAAACAGTGTGTATCAAGAAGAGTTTGACCTATTGGTATAAAAAGTTATGAGAGCGATTACTGCACTGATAAATTCACAGATCTTGAACGTGTATTTCGATGATGTACCAAAAAATGTTGAAGATAATTTACTGTGTGGTTACTGTTAGAAATTATTTACTGCTACCAAAAGTGATAGCCGTCTTAGTTAGTGTGTATTCTGGTATGCAAGAATAGTATTGAGGTTAAGTTACTGTTAAAAACATTATAGTAGATTTTATTATTCACATTCAAATTTCTCGCAAAAAACCTCTTATGTAATGGCGGATTGCGTTCAGGGTTGTAGAATTTTGCCCTACAAACTTCAAACGATCCGACAAAGCCTTCGCATCTGTAGGAGGTGGATAATCTGTGGCAAAACCGTGTGTTGAGTTATTATGGCAAGCGAGCAGCCACACCTGACACCATGTAATATCTATAAATAACTATTGGGTTCGGTTTCTAAAGACTTAAATATTACAAATTATAGTAATTACAAAACGTGGTTGCCGCATACTACTACAACGCTTAAGCTAGTCATGGTCGTTGTGTCTCGTCTACCGTTACATAAAATGACGGTCTCTACCAATATGTTATACAATTTCTTACAGAGTTTTAATTTGAACATTAGTTTCTGTATTAAGAAAATCGCTGAATCAAAAGGATTGACCTCTAGTTTAAGAAATTCGTTTACAGAAATTTGTCAAGATATAACAAAGGTTGCACGTCTACCTAAAAGCAATAGAAAAATTCGAGAATCTTTTGATCATTTCAAAATTATGTTTTATGAAATAGTCGATACAATAATCACTCAAATAGACATGCACTTTGAAAAACTCAGCTGTTTAAAATTTTTAGACCTATTCTACTGCTAAGTTTAACATCTATGCAACGGATTTTCCGGAGCCTTGTATAAATTGTTGAAAAAAACATATTCAACTCACTTTGATTTTGTAAAATTAACTAATGAATTGATTGTTTTATATAATAGTAAGAACCTTGAAAACAAAAATGTAAAGGATGTTTTAAATTTTATAAATGATACTGTTGTATATGTCAATCCGCGTTTTCGGAAACTTACCTCAGGTTAGTAAGCGGATTAGTTGTAACTCAACTTCAGGTTGGTGGTTTAGTCACCCCGGGTAAGCTAGTAAACGAACGCACACGGTCAGCTGAAGGTCAGTGTCACTGTCATTTCTATACGTATTTATGTCAGTTTGTGATGGTTGAAAACAAAACAAAATAAAGATGAATAAAAAAATTGGAATGATTGTATCTTGTATTGGGGAAGAATTTTTTGAGAGCAGCGATGAGGAAGATATTGCGCAATTGTTCTTTATTAATGAAAAAAAGAGAAGAACTTGTATAAAAAATTATATGGATGTTATCACTACTTATTCTTTATCTGGTGCGCAATTACTTTTACTTAATGTCACCCTAAAAGTTTTTTAGATTTCAGAGCACATTTTCGTTTGGAAAAATCAACTGTAGCAATTTTAGTTAAAGAATTTGGCGTGGATATTTATAAGCAAACACCACTTGGAGGACGCCCAACTAGCCCTGATAAACAGATATTAGTTTGTTTATGGATGTTAGCTAATCAGGAAGTTTACAGGTTAGTGAAAATAATGTTTTTTATACAGGTTGACATTACTAAAAAATTTTAGATCTGTTGCCGAAAGATTTGATTTGTCGATAAGTACTACATAGGAGTATCTGCGTAGAGTAATTGATATACTAATAAGAAACGTAAAAAAGTTTATCAAATGGCCACAAGATATGAACAGTATATCCAATGGATTCAAAAAGAAAAGTTGAATCCCAGGAGTCGTTGGAGCTATAGATGGAACCCATATTCGAATTGTAACTCCAAAAATCAATCCCAACTCATATCTGAATAGGAAACAATTTCACTCAATACTATCGCAAGGAGTATGAAAATGGGACTATACATTTATAGATTGTTTTGCTGGTAAATTAAGTTTTCCCAAAATGTTTCTATTATGTATTGATTTGTAGGATATCCTGGCAGCGTTCATGATGCTCGAGTATTTAGAGTATCGCCAATATCAAAATATCTTTCTCAAGTTTTAAATGAAAACCAACATTTATTAGGCGATTCAGCATACCCTACTAACATAAACTTGTTAACACCTTATACAAATAATGGGCACCTAACAGCTAAACAAAAAAAATTTAATTATATGCATTCTTCGACTAGAGTCTGTATAGAGCAGGCGTTTGTACTTCTTAAAGGTCGCTTTAGAAATCTAAAGTTTTTAAATGTAACAGACACGACCTTTGTACCAGATGTCATCATAGCATGTTGCATTCTGCACAATATATGTATGAGAAATAATGATTATGATTTAAATGAAATAGATATTGATGATGATGATGATACTGTTTGTGAAGTTTCTATAGATGTAAAAGCAGCTGTTAAACCAGATAAAATATGTGATCTAATATGTGAAGAATAACTATCTATTTATTAAATAGTCTTTATACTCTTAATAAAAAAATATTAATACAAGTGGTTGCAATTTATTTATACCCTTTACTGATATAATTATCAGTCAACGTTTATACTTATAAAACTAGACAAGTCTTTAAACGTAACATATTTTTTAATATAAAATAACCAAGTATAATGAAAATGAATGCCAACTGATATTACATACAAATAATGAAACTTTAGAAACATCAGTCTTCCTTTTCCACTAATTTCTCTAGCAAAGACAGGAATTTGTCTTGCCTAATCATTTTATCATTATGCCTTTCTTGGCACTCAATGCGAAATTTTTTAAACCATTCAGGTTCCTTTTAGCCTCCGCTTGTTCTTTTTTTACTATTACTTATAGTGCAATTAGAGTTAGTACTAATGGGATGTCGAGACATTTCATTAAACTTGGAAGAACCCAAAACACTTCCTTCTAAAGTACTAATTACACGTAGCGGCTGTATTTCTGGAGTTTTTTGAAACAGTTTCTCCATTTCTTCAAAATAGATCCATGTTATGGAACCTCGCCCGCTTTGACCGTTATTATCGCGAATTTTTTTATAAGTTTTTTTCATATTTTTAAACTTATTTTTACACTGCTCAGCGGTAAAAGTATTACCATTTATTTCAACAATTTTCTGTGCTATTAACTTCCAGAGTGCTTTATTTGTTGTTTTCTTATCTTCAAATTTATGAGAATATTTTCTATACATATCCAGAAATAACAATACCTGCTGTTGACTCCAGCTAACTTTCTTAGAAATTGCTCCTGACAAGTCTATTCTATCCGTAAGGGTGCTTTCTGTGCCAATAGAGAATTGACCATTAATAAATTCTGCTGCACCCATATCTGCCGCACTTTCAGGCTCTTCATCATTGTTGAAAGTATGCTCTAAAATACAAAATGCTCTATTCTTTTTTCACATTAAACTAATAAAGCTTACCGATGTAGACCTGTTTAAGAGAATGATTCTCACGAACATGTTTTATTACAAGTGATCTTGTATTAATGTAATCACAGTATTCGCATCTGGCAAGAGTATCCATTGCTGTTGCAAAATTCAGATGTAGTAAAACAACAAACAAACAAACACTGTATGGAATAATAAGATGTCAACTGCGTTAAACGCATGCGCATCTAATCAGGTTACTTTTGACCCTGCCTAAACAGCAGGGTAACACGGATCACTGATCCTGGTAACTAACCGTGGGTAAACGAACACGGGTAGGTTAGTAACTCTTAGTTAACGAACGTCACGATTACTAGTGTAAGTGATCCGAGTAAGTTTCCGAAAACGCCTAATATGATCAAAGTAATATATTAGCTGTTTTAAATTATGGAGGGAAAGTTAGTTACTTTTAGGCATTTAGTTGGTGCTTACGAAAAAGGCGTCAGCTTTGCGGGAACAAGAACGACGATGGCGACTTAAAAATCATCGTTTACGTTACGTGCTAATTTTCAATTACTTTATAAAACATTGTGTGATATTTTGTTCTACATTAAAGTGATTTGTGTTTATCTACTATTTTATTTTACACTGGCACAATATATTACACTGACGACGAAGAAAAATAAAAGTGAAAAATAATTCCAAATTTCAAATGTTACAAATTACGAGCAGCTGTTGTGTTAGAAATAAAGTAAACAACGAACCGTCTGCAATGATAACTACGCCTTCAACTATCGCTCTACATTTAATTACGCGTTTACTACAGCAATACTTCAATGAATTCTACTACTGCTACAGCATCAGAAAACGTTAACAACGGTCCATTATTCGGTTCATTACCTTTTTTCTCGCTAAAAGATGACTTCGCAATTTTTTACGATCGCATTTATCAATTTTTCGTTGCAAACAACATATGTTCTACTGATACTAGTAAATCAGGTATTTTATTTATACATCTTAAAAATGACTAATATAAGTTACTTATGGATCTATGTTTACCTGAGCACCCAAAAACAAAAACTTATGATGAATTAATGTAATTACTTAAACTACATTTTTTACCACGCAAATCAGTATTTGCAGAACGCTATAAATTTTACTGAACTCGCCAAGAAGCTGCAGATTGTAAATTTGGACAACTCAATGAAAATCTACGTGACAAATTTATTGTTGGTCTACGCCAAAGCCCTGCATTATATAAATTATTAAGCCAAGGTGAAAATTTAAAATTCAAAGGAGCAGTAAATATAGCTGCAGAATTAGAAGCAGTTAAAATTGCATTCTTCTACACTCATAACAAACAATGTTAATGTTCTACATTCAACGAGTAATTCAAAAATATCTCATTCTACTACAGCTTATACATCACATAAGGGAAGAAGTGATGCCGCAAACAAAAATTTATCTACTACTAAAACGAATATACATTGTTATGCATATGTGGCAGAAACAATCACGACTTTAAAAGGTGTAAATTCAAGAATTACACCTGCTCCTTTATAAAAAAACATGGCCATATTAAAGCTGCATGCTAAAGCTACAATAAATCAAAACATCACTACTTGGATACTACAGCAGATGAACAAGATCATGAATCCTTAAATAATATTTTCGAACTTAATTTGTCTTCGTTTAGAAGAAAATTCAAATTGCCTGTGTTTAGGAGATAATTCAGTCAACTCGATTTCTAAAAATGAATATTTGGATTTTTCTACTACTAAAGTTCCACCAATGTTGGTACACTTACAGGTCAATGATGTCTACTTGGAAATAGAAATCGACAGCGGAGCTGGAAAGTCTGTAATGTCCTTTTACAAATTTTCGTCTTTATTTCCTACTTTCATAAGTGACTTAGAACCTACACCTGTATCCTTTTCGCCGTACTGTGGTGATAATTTTACACCTAGAGGTAAAGTCTTGGTTAATGTAAAATTTAAAAATGTTCTCAAGAAATTAGATTCATATGTTATCGACTTACCCAAAAATTGTAATGAAAAGCCAGCTATTGGATATGGTCTATGGAATTAATTCCTAGAAGCTGTATACAAGTTTATCTTAATAATGACGTAACTAGTTTTCACAATAGTCAAATTACTTTAAGTTTGTCTACTGTCGAGTTGAATGATACTTTTACAAAATTCAGAAATGTTTTCTCTGATAATGTAGGTGTTTGCGCCATTGCATTATTTTATTTTGATACACTTTTATCTTGGCCAGCTGTTATTAAAACACCTGGCTGATAAAAGGAAAGAAGTTCAGTTGAGCTTGATATGTATATGGAAAAGGCGCTTTTAGTGTAGTTGTGAGATTAAGTTTGTGCAAAATTATTTGGGAAACCTAAGTGGTATTAATTTATTCTATCAGGATTCTTATCATCCCTTTCCTTTATCCTGATATTTAGTGTTTAAGATATTGTCCTGGGGTAAGTAAATTTGTTTAGTCGCAGTCCACTATAAATTATTATTTTGTTTTATCAGCGCGAACATTTTTTTTTGGCATCCACCGAACCGGATGTTTATAGTTTGTTTTGCACATACTTGAATCTTGCAATTGAACTTATTAGTTAAATTTTGGTACACATTTGTTGTTTGTAGTTTGCTAAATTTGTTAAGGAGAAATTGCTTACCATATGTTTGGGTTTTTGGATTTTGGTTTAGTTGATAAAGCAATAATCTCAATAACATTGTGAGTTATTAATATACATTTTCCAAATTGAATGTTTTGTTAATTGGTTCAATTTAAATTTGAATATATCGGGTTTGTTTTACTGTTTGGCATATACAAATTAAGCTCAACTATGGGAAATGAAAAAAAATCATTAGAAGCAAAATTAAAATTATTTATTTCTAAAAAGGAATTGTATTTTTCTAGAATACAAAAGGTGTATGATTCCATTTCACGGATAGAAAATAAACGATGTCTAGAATTTTTATTAGTCAGTTAGAATCATTAGAGCAAACTAAGTCTAATTTTGCTGATGTCGTGGATGAAATTAATTTAATCGAAATGCACTTAGATGAGAATATTGTTCCGGATCTTAAACCTTTGGATGCATTCAATGACTTATACTGTCATATTTTAGTAGCTGCAAGAGATCCGCGAGTTAAATCGCGCCTTTCAGATAATAATTTAGCCAATGTACCAAGAGCTAATATAGAACCTTTTAGCACCCCACGTTTGCCGAAATTGTCTCTGCCAAAGTTTACTGGCAATCCTTCTGAATGGCCTATTTTTGTTGAGTTATTTCGAAGTCTTATTCATGTTAATGATCAATTAAAGGATGTGGATAAGGTGAACTATTTAGTAGGTCAATTAAGTGGTAAAGCCACTAGTGTTTGTGCTGGCTTGCCTCCTATTGGTGCCAACTATGCAATTATTTGGAAGGCTCTTAATGATAAATATCAAAATCCACGTACTCTAGCAGTAAATTATTTAGAACAAATTTTAGATTTCAAACCCGTACAAACAGCCTCTGCTAATAATTTAAATAATATTCTTGAAAAATGTGATTCTGCAATTAAAGCATTAAAAACCCTTAACATTGAGAATTTGGTCGATTTCATTTTTGTCTATTTGTTATGGAGCAAATTGGATGTAGAAACTCGCCCTATTTTTGAAAATCATCGACGTAAAAATGACATTTTTACGTATACCGAAGTGTTAGATTTCATAAAGGAACAGACCCAAATTTATATGGTGTCCTCTTCTATAAAATCAAGCGCTACATTAGCAATACAGTAGCAATAAAACAAAATCACATTCATTTTTGTAGCAAAGCAGTCAGTAAATCAAAATTGTTCAGTTTGTTCTGCTAAACATTCCATTTCACAATGTAGTAAATTTCTATCTTTATCCCCATTTGAAAGATTTAAAATCATTAAAGAGAAATATCTATGTATTAGTAATTGTTTTGGCCAACATAGAGTTTTGAGTTGCAAAAGTCGTTTTTGCTGTATAATTTGTAAATATAAACATAACACACTTTTGCATTATATTGAGCAACAATCTTCGGAAAAGAAATTAAACTTTACTACCGAGGGCAAATGCTTAACACAAGAAGATATTAGTACCAAACATCCTCCACCAGGTTTTTCAACAAGCCCAGTTGAAGCTTCGACAAGCCAACATGAGCCTTTTAGTTTTTATTCCACTACAGGAGTATCTATAATGAATTCCACAGTTTTATTGTCGACAGTAATTGTACATGTTGTTGATAAACGCGGTATTTTACACACTGTTAGGTTTTTATTAGATTCATGTTCTCAAGCTCATTTTTTAATTACTGAATGTGCAAGATTACTCGATCTAAATATTAGTTCTTGTGATCATTCTGTTCGTGGTATTGAAGTTAGTGGTAGCTCGGTTACAGGAAAATCAAACTTGATTATTTTGTCACATTTTGATTCCAATATCAGTTATAAGTTGGAAGTTTTGTTAGTCGACAAGATTACGCACAGGCTCCCTAATAATAAAATATCTAGGGATTCACTTATGCATTTTATGGGCCTTTCATTGGCAGACAATACTTTTAATCGACCTGGTCCCATTCATGGTATTATTGGAGCCCAATTGTTTCCATTTTTAATAGGTGCACGTAAAGCTACCAGATCACTGCATTCACCAATAGCAGTAAAAACAAAATTGGAATTTGTGATAATGGGTTCAGTTCCCACTACCTCTTCGTTAAAAAATTCGTTTTGTTTGTTTCACACACAAGTGGAAGCTTCTTTAGATAATTTAGTGTCTAAATTCTAGGAGGATGAGGATCTTCCAGTACAACGTTATCGACACCCTGATGATATTAATTGTGAACAAATTTATCAAAGTACTGTTCGGCGCGAAACTTCAGGACGATATACAGTGATGTTGCCTTTTAGACTAGATGCTTCTGAGTTAGGGGATTCATATTATACTGCACTAAAATGTTTGTATTCCCTAGAAAATAAATTTCGTCAGTTTCCGCTTTTTAAGGAACAATATAGTGACGTTTTTAGAGAATATATTAGACGGAATTATATGTCGTTAGTTAAGGAAAGCGAATTAATCTATCCAAATTATTTTATTCCGCACCATGCAGTATTCAAGGCAGATGTGTATTTAATGCATCGTGTAAAACTTCAACTCAAAAATCAATGAACTGTCTTTTATATACAGGTTCAAAATTACAACCTCACGTAGGGAAAATTTTTTTAAATTTTCGATTATTTCAAATAGCTTTTACTGCTGATGTTCGTCAGATGTATCTACAAATTGGTATGCATCCTAAACATAGGCGCCTTCAGCAAATATTATGGCGATCTTCTGAGGAAATGCCAGTTGAGATATATCAGTTGAATACTGTTACTTTTGATGTAAAACCATCACCATTTTTAGCTATTCGAACATTACAACAATTAGCAACTGACGAATCACATAAATACCCAGTAGTAGCTGATATAGTTCGTCACGAATTTTTTATTGATGATTTGGTTTCAAGTGTTTCGAACTTAGACGAAGCTATAACTGCTTATTATCAATTAAATAGTTTGTTTGAAAGTGCCAAGTTTACATTAACTAAATGGGCTGTTAATTCGGAATTGTTGTTATCAGAGATTCCTGTTGAGAATCGCTGTCCCAAAGTAGTTAATTTTAGTTTCGATTCTTTGAAAGTTTTAAGTTTACAATGGTATCCTAATTTGGACATATTTACTTTTAGCATACAATTGGAAATACGTGACTGCACTAAGAGAAACGTTCTATCAACAATCGCGCGTTTATTTGATTATTATTAACCCAGCACAGGAGTGATTGCAGGATAAACTCCACTAAATGTGCTTTGTCTGCTCATGTTTCTGCACCCTGTCATACACCACTTTTTGACGACACCATCTGTTGCGTAAAGATTGCGAAATTCGAAGGACCTTTTAATATGTTTGTGATTCAACACAATGTGTAATGACATATGGTTATCGGCAGTAATGGTGATTGAATTTATATCAAAAATTATAATATAAATGTAACAAGCAAAAATTATTAATTGATTATAACAAAACGAACATACCTGCAGTAGTTTTCTGAGCAGGTACGGTACACTGAAAACGGCGATGATTAAGCGGTTTGGTTCACTTGAAATCACGCACTTCAGCCATATGGAGCAGCTGCACTTGTTGTTGCTTGAAGTTCAAAATTACGAAAACGAATGATAACAAATGCCAAATCGTCTTCTTCTCTTCTGATTGGAGATAATTCGGCATATTTACGACAATTGACGATTATAATGCACCAATTTCAAAATAGTTTTATTAACAACTGGAGTTGTTTAAAACGCGAAAGAAATTGTGTTTTATTTTAAAATGAATAAAACGGGAATACGAACCATAACTGCCCACCAAAAATAGCATGTAAGATGCTATTTTTTCCAATACAAAATTTTAACTTATAACTGCTGGTAGCTATAAGTTACACGAATACAATACAACAATACGAGTTTGGTTATGTACATATGTATATATAATTTTTTAGACACGAACACAAAATATTATTAGTATATTTACATAGATGCACAAATTGAAACTTATTCACTGTGATGGCAACGGACACAATTTGACCATGGGACGTTTTAGTATTCCCTTGAACGTTTGAACAGAAGCTACACGAGAAACGCCATCAGTTCCAGGATGTAGCTGAGTGATGCGAGCTAGTCGCCAATGAAGGAGAGATACTGAATCCTTCTTTATGATAACGATAGTACCAATGTCAATGTTGTCTAATTGTTTAGATTTGAACCAACAAGCACGTTGATATAATTGATGTAAATACTCCTTGTGCCACCGATCCTAAAATCCCTGCTGTAATGCTTGAATTAATTGCCAGCGCGACAAACGAGACTGTTTTATATGAGAAACAATAGGATCAGGGAATGACGACAAAGGTTCCAGGGTCAAAAAATGACCTGGAGTCAACGAACGAAGATCATTTGGATCGCTACTCAGACGCAAAGAGGTCTAGAGTTCAACAGAGCCTCAATCTGAACAGTAAGAGTTTGAAACTCTTCAAGGCTAAGTATTTGACTACCCACAACACGAGCTAAATGAGTTTTAACGGATTTAACTGCACTTTCCCAAATGCCTCCAAAATGGGGAGCAGAAGGGGGGTTAAAATGCAGGCAATGGCTTCTGACTCGACAGATTGACGAAAATATTCTTGTAGTTGTCGATCAGCACCAACAAAGTTTGTTCCACAATCGCTGTAGATGTCTTGACAGCGACCGCGGCGAGCTATAAAACGTCGAAGACAGGCAATAACTGAGTCAGTAGACAAATCCAAAACAACTTCAAGATGCAAGGCTTTGGTAGCCAAACAAACGAAAACACAAAGATACGCCTTAAATGTTCTGGAGCCCCTCTTACGATATGGCGTAATAGTAAAGGGACCAGCAAAATCTATTCCGACAAAGCTAAATAGTTTAGCCTGGGAAACACGATAATGCGGTAAGTTACCCATAATAGGAACAATAGGTACAGGATTGATTCTATAGCAACGATAACATTTTGACAAAATGCGACGAATAGCGCGACGAAACGAAATAATCCAGAAATTTTCCTGAATTAAATATAAAGTTGTATTCACTCCAGAATGCAGATTCTTGCAATGAACTTGTTCTATCAGTAAGTCCGTAAAACGATGTTTACTAGGTAACAAAGCAGGATACTTAGTATAATCGGGAAGGCTAGAATGAGTTAGTCTACCGCCCACTCTCAAAATATCATTGGAATCGAGGAATAAACCTAAACGCTGAAAGTGTTTAGGTAAAAGGTCATTTTGACGAAGTGCTTCTAATTCATATTTAAACGATGTGTGTTGAACTACTTTTGTGATAACTATTAGAGAATTTTGTAGCTCTAACAAAGACAATGATAACGACTTCAGAATATTTTTTCTCGCGTGAAATACTCTTAGGCAATATGCAATTATGCCTTGAATTTTACGTAAAGACGAAAATCTTTCAAAGAAATTATCAATCCATGTCGATTCTATAGTAGCGACACACACAAGGTGTTTCTCTTCAACAGATGTTTCTGGAGACGAAACACATGACAAAGGCGAAGGCCAATTTGCTTCAGGGATTGACAAAAATGAAGGATCTGCCCACCATAACGGATGCGAGGGCAGTTCAGAAGGAAACAAATCTCTTGTGGCACAATCAACAGGATTGTCACAAGAGCGAATATAACACCAACATTCAGGGGGACTCTTTCCTGAATGAAACTAACACGATTAGCTACAAATGTTTTCAAACAATAAGCAGGTGACTTTATCCAAGTCAAAGTCACCGAGGAGTCACAAATGATTTTTTCAAAGGTTATAGACGAATAAGGACCAATTACAAATTGTACCAATTTTGATAAGAGTACCCCAGCACAAAGTTCCAGCCGAGGTACAGATAAGTATTTCAGAGGAGCTACCTTTGATTTACCTATAACAAACGAACAGAAATATCTCCAGAATGAAATACCATACGAAAATAAACAATGGCTGAATAGCCCTTTTCTGAGGCATCAGCAAAACCATGAAGCTGCACGTTACAAGCTTGTTTAATAGCTAGATAACGTGGTATCTGGATTGATTCAATAATTGAAAATTTAGAAACAAATTTTTTCCAAAACATGACACTGACATCTGGAGGATCCTCATCCCAGTCTAACCCAAGAACCCAAAATTGTTGAATGAGACGCTTGAGGGCGAAAGTGACTGGAGTAAGAAATCCCAGAGGGTCATAAATGCGAGCAATCGTTGAGAGAAGTATACGTTTAGAGATACGATTCTCCAAAAGTTGAAGATCGAAAGAAAAAATGTCCAATTGTGATTGCCAACGGAGTCCAAGTATCTTAATGATAAAATCACCACCACTTGCAACAAGATTTGACTTCGATTGTTGGTGTTCAAGAGGGATGTCTTCCAAAAGTACTGGATTATTGCTAGTCCATTTACGTAATGCAAAACATCCTGAACCAAGCAACTGGACAAGCTGACATTTTAGTTCCTGAGCTTCCGACAGAGTGGAAGCACCACACAAAATATCATCAACATACAAATTGTTTTCCAACGCATTAGCAGCCAAAGGATATGTATTCTTGCCGAGTTTGGCTAACTCTAAAATTGTTCGAATCGCCAAGAATGGAGCTTATGACACCCCATAAGTGATGGTGTTCAACTAATAAGTCTGAATAGACTCAGACGAATTCCACCTCCATTGTATTAGCTGATAGCGACGATCTGATTCTGTTATCAATATCTGACGATACATTTGTTTAATGTCACAAACGACAACAAATTTGTCAGTACGAAAAGCTAACAATATTTTAATAATATCGTTCTGGAGCTTAGGTCCAGTAAGCAAGGTATCATTTAATGAAATACCATTAGTTCATTGTGCAGAGGCATCGAATACAACCCTCAATTTGGATTTACCATTTTCCATCTTAAAAATTGCATGATGCGGAATGTAGTACGAATCACTACCAATAGGGGCAGACGGTAAAAGTGACATGTGACCTGAAGATTCATTATCACACATGAAATCAACATACAATTTGCGAAGTTCTGGATTGGCTTGGAGGCGAGGCTCTAAACCCAACACACGCTTAACTGCAATAGCTTTTGAATCTGGAAAGTCGGGAATATTTTCCTTGAACGGAAGACTTACTCCAAACCTACCATTGGACAAACGAAATAACGATTTATCGAATGACTGTTGAGCCATAAGGTCGTCCGGAGAGGACCGTTTATTACCCGGAATATCTTCAAGTTCCCAAAATTGTTTGAGATTAATATCCCTGTAAGGATCAACCGAAACAAAAATGAATTTAAGCGATGTGCTGACATGAAATCTATAGGACCAAAAACCATGTAGCCGAAAATTGTATTAACTGCAACTGGAGAATTGTCATTACCAGTGATTTTCCCATCTAGTATAATACGAGAAGCAACGTCAGCACCCAACAACATCTGAATAGGAGCTGGCTGTCTCCATTGTTCATCTGCAAGTTTAATATTCTCCAAATGAGACCATCAAGATTGTATAAGTTTCGCTGGAAGGTCACCGCAGATGGACGGTAAAACCATAAAAGTTACTTTTAAATTACTATCTGTAGGGACAGAACCATATTTCTGAATGGGTCGTATTATACCAGAAATCATGCCTAAAGTTTGATGCGAGGTTTGACCCAAACCAGAAATAGGAACATGCGAAGGACGAGATAACGACCCAATAGATTTACGACAATCTTCAGTAATAAACGAGATTTGACTTCCAGTGTCAACAAGAGCACGAACAATTTGAGGTCGATTTCTCTTGTCAAGAATTTCTAAACAAACTGTGGGTAACAAAGCAAGACAAGTTTTTGCTGCAGAATCAATAATGCTTGTACAAACATTAGTAGAAGTACTAGCTTGAGGTGTCTCTTGACAAATTTGAGTATTCGAAGAGGACAAGTGCGAAGTAGTGTTAGGCGAAACAAAATGAAGAAGTGAATGATGATGTTTACCACAATGTCTACAGGATGACTTCGAAAAACAAGACGACATGCTGTGATTAAGTCGAAGACAATTCAAACATAACTGATGATGTTTGGCTTGTTCATGACGCTGAGTTGGAGACAATTTAAGAAATTGCTCACACAAATACAACGAATGATTGCCTTTACAAATAGTACATAATGTATTACTCCTAGAATGAGTAGTAGTTTGTGCTAGAAATGTTTTAGGCTTCGAATCAAAATTAGAACGTGTAGGACTTAGTCGACTATACGATTTAGCAGCAGTACCTTTAGACAATGGTGTTTTCGAAATCCCACTGGGCACCAGGTTATCTAAAGCAACGCATTGTTTCAACAAAAACTCTTTAACACATTGATAAGTTGGCACTTCAGACGAATTAAAGTGCAACTCAAATCTTTTATGAGTAGCTTCATCAAGTTTGCTCAACAAAAGATCAACCAGAACAAAGTCCCAGCTATCTGTATCAAATTGTAACGATTTCAATATTGACAAATTTTCATTAAACTCATCAACCAAATTCCGAAGTTGCTTTGAATTCTCTGTAGTGAGAGACGGATACTTTTTCAATAAAGACCAATGATGGTTGGCTAAGAGCCTTCTATTCGAAAAACGTTCTGTAAGTGTTTTATATGCTAAAGGGTAATTATCAGAGGTCATTGGAATGCTCTTGATAAGATTATATGCTTCATTTTTAAGTGATAATATAAGGTATTGAAATTTCTCGATGCTCGACAAACTTGAATTATGTATAAGTGTGTCAAACAAATCTTTAAATGTACACCAATGCTTCAGATCACCAGAAAATGTACTTAACTGGACTCTGGGAAGCTTGACATTAGACAATTGAGACGAAGTTGCGGCAGGCGCCTGTGTATTAAATCTCTCTGACGTGCAGAATGAAGAAAAAAGTTTATCTTCCAAAAGATTTATCGAATAATAAATTTTGTCAAGTGACAATCGTTCTTGCAATAGTAGTTGTTGAGATTCTTCACTTGTTGCATGAAGAATTAACAAATCGTTTTCACTGTATTCCTTGTAAATTGATTCTACATTTCTATATTGTATTTTAAATAAATTTCTAAGTGATGGATCATCCACCGAACGATTTGCACAATCTAAGATCTCTTCCAATCTTGCTTTATGCACGGAATTGGCTAAAATCAATTGATCTTTCTTTGGAGCCATTACAATTTCGCTAATGTCCAAATTTATTCAAGTAAACAAACTAAATAATGCAAACAACAAACCTAACCTCAAGTTTTAGGCTACAATACAACTTTAAACTTTACCAAAGATGCTAATAACAATAATTATACAATAACTCACCTGTGTTTAAATAAGATTACACAAGAACAAACAATCTTCAATTAATTAATCTCTGTAAACATGTATTAGAAGGAAGTTGCAAACATATATGTAAACATTTAATTACATCTTTTGAATCATGTGTATTTGTAACAAACAAACAACATATATTAACGAAACTGTAATAACTTTTGATAAATAATTGTAGTAAATAAGTATTTTCAACAAACACAATCTAAAATGTTTGTTTACAAATGCAAATTATTTAGAAATGAAATAATGTTTGACCTACTGCACCACCTTATGGGTATTGCCCGAAGTCAAACATACAAAATAATATTCCCTGTAAAGAAAGCGATATAAAGCCGGTAACAAAAATCTGTAATTCAGGTGTTGAATCACACTATACTACAAATACGTTAATTTATTAAGTAAAGCAAAGTCGAAATTATTGTTTTTAATGGATGTAAATCCAGGACTGTTACAAATTCAGGCCGAAGTGACCAAGAAATGTTGCGTAAAGATTGCGAAAGATTGCGAAATTCGAAGGACCTTTTAATATGTTTGTGATTCAACACAATGTGTAATGACATATGGTTATCGGCAGTAATGGTGATTGAATTTATATCAAAAATTATAATATAAATGTAACAAGCAAAATTATTAATTGATTATAACAAAACGAACATACCTGCAGTAGTTTTCTGAGCAGGTACGGTACACTGTAAACGGCAATGATTAAGCGGTTTGGTTCTCTTGAAATTACGCACTTCAGCCATGTGGAGCAGCTGCACTTGTTGTTGCTTGAAGTTCAAAATTACGAAAACGAATGATAACAAATGCCAAATCGTCTTCTTCTCTTCTGATTGGAGATAATTCGGCATATTTACGACAATTAGCGATTATAATGCACCAATTTCAAAATAGTTTTATTAACAACTGGAGTTGTTTAAAACGCGAAATAAATTGTGTTTTATTTTAAAATGAATAAAACGCGAATACAAACCACCATCATTTTGGAGAACGAAACCAATTACAAAACTAGACTTTTCATTGAGTCTTTTTACATTAATAGTGAAATTAATCCTATCAATAATAAGATGGATATTGATAGGGTGCATAACATCTATTCTGCTTTATATAGTAATGATATTTTCAAACAACGTTAAATATTATCCTTCATGTTATGTAATCAATGCCATTTTTGGAACGTCCCCTGTCACTCCTATAGAATTTGTCATTTTTAATGTTGTCTTTATGTTTTAACCGCCATCGTGGCATGACGTGCCCCTCAGGCAATTTTTTAATTTTTTAATTTTTGACCCACATTTATTATGTGAATCTTTTAGTAATTGGTTTTCAATTTCCTTTAATATAATTGATCAATGTAAGTAGTTAGCGACAGGTTATGTATTTCTTGCTAATTTTGAATTTTCTGTTTCCATTTTAGCCTTTGAAAAAGGTGCGAAAAATGTACCGAAACGTTAGGTGTTGATTAAAGTTTAGATCTGTATTCTGTTGTTTGATTTGGACTACATCAACATGAAAATATCTACATGTATATTATACTATATATATATATATATATATATATATATATATATATATATATATATATATATATTGGTATTTGACATTATAAAATGGTTTAAAAAGGTAGTCGTTAGTACTGAGGCTAAAAACATTAATTTACCACTTCTATCAAGCTATTTTAAATTTAAAACACTACGATAAAACAAAGATTGATGAATAATTACTTGTTAAACGCAGATATAGAATGTTATGTACTAGTGATGCAGCGTTTGAGGTTTAAAAAAGCATTTTTCCACTGTTTTTCAATACGAAGGGTATCTAATGTAACTTCAACTGAATGTGTATAGGTTTTGTTGATAGAAATGTTGTTTGTAATTGTTCAGGATACTCTATTCCATATAAATTTTATGTACCTGTAAATGAAAGTAGTTTAGTATTTTTAATTATAAAGTGATGAAAATTTATGAAATGTCAACAAATGAAATTTAATACAAATAATACCAAATCTGTTCCAAAATAGCAATTAAGTACAGTTAAGGATGAAGTAATGAATGTATCCCTTGTAATTATTATAGAGTAGGCAAGATGTAAATGTTTTAGATTTCCTAGGTGATAAATGTTTAGAATAAAGAGTTGATTTAAAATTTGTATACTGGATAGATGTTTTTTGGCTTTAAGAGCTTGTAATTAAATTGGTACTATTAATATATGTGTTAAAAGTGTATGCATTTTATTTGAACGGTTATCAGAAATAATACTCCACTGAATTTCATGTTTATAAAAAGGTGTATCAGAAAATAAGTAAGAAGGGTTATACAACCAATCACGTTCCAGAGAAGGAATTCCAATTAAAGCAAACATCGGGTCATCTCTTGTGTAGTGAAGAGTTGCACCAGTGGTATTGAGATATTTTGCAGCAGGTTCCAGTCGTATAGGATTACTGTCCATTTCATATTGGTGACGTATTGAAAGTGTTCTTAGTAATAGAGGCGTATCTGAGTATACAGTTGATGAATTAGTAGTTTATTTGTAGAACCTAAAACAAAAGTTAATTCCAATTGAACATAAAACTAAAACGTACTTTTAACAGGTATTCACTGCAAGCATTCAAGGCGATCTTGTTGTATCCTGTATCAAGGTCCATGTACAACCCAGGCACATTCAGAGGAGTTGCAGGTATTTGAAGTTATCTTTATATACACATCATTTAAAGTAATTTGTGAATAATTTGAATTTCAAACGCTTACCTAAATTAAATATTGTTGAGTTTATTTATCAATCTTTGAATATAACCACGAGATACTAGCACTAAAAGAGGTTAAGTGGTTTTGACTAAACGACGCTTTATGCGCATGTGTTTTATATACCTGTAAGAGGACAAAGAACTCACGTTTTCTTACAGAGTAAAAATTTGCTAGATTCAATTATCCCTGAACGAGTTTTTAAAAGCCGTGGCATAAATAAAACCGAAAATTTTTCTTTATTAAAATCAATTAAAGGGCCAACACCACATTTAGGGTTGAAAATATTAATCCTTTAACTCCTATTTTTGAATTATAATTTTTGATATCACCATACACTATATATTTTTGACGCAAACTAAATGTGGTGCGTGGAGACATAAGGAACACAGCAGACCATACATAATAATAATATATATATATATATATATATATATATATATTGCCGTGGAACTCGGGTCTAAATTAGTACTCTCTCAAAAAACATTCGAGCCCCAACGTTGGGCCGTCACAAGATTATGCCGTGGTACTCGGGTAAAATCCTCACCAACAAAAATATATTCGAAAATTTTATTAAATTTTCAAATTCGAAAATAGAAAAATTTCCAAAAATTTAAATACGTACAAAAAAATCTCTTACCCGTTTTCCTCTCTTCCTCGGTTGAATGGCCTTCTTCAACTGCTTCCGGCTAGCTCATTAGGACCTCCTTTTGGATAGCTATATTCATTCATAAATCCTATCATTCACGCACACTCCCAATAAAACCACAAAATACAATAAACATACAATCTTTTATTTATTCCTATTTACAAATGCAATTTATTATTATTTTATTGTTCACATTACACTTCAGTAAATTTTACGTTGTACTGTCCTGTATTTAATTTTAACATCATCAAACACATAAAATGTACGCGGAGTAAATGGACCTTGAATAATACCTTCTCTAAAATTCCTTCGTCATAATTTATATATTTATTTTAATACTCTAAGTAAACTGTGGGGTATGGTGAGCTCATAATAACCCAATTAATGTATGCCCTTCTCTTTGCATACTCTAAAACCAAAAAAAAACAAAGCCATGTACTCTTCACAAAATTTCACGTTCTGATGAAACGTTTAAAAGCTTTCTAGACACTTTCAATTTCTAGTTGAATACCGTAATAAAGTTATTTACACATATTCTGTTCAATACGTAAATAATTCACACTACCTTGAAAAACACTCTCATACGCCACCCCAATGTTTACAGTTTATAGGAATCAGAAATTTAAATCGTTACCTGGAATTTCTAGAAGATCTTCGCTCTGTAGATGATGCCATGTAAATTTCTATCTGGTTTGCAGGTCGATTCTCTCAATTACTAAACGACTTCCATTTCAATTGATCCGCCAACGCCTTCTTCTCGGTGTAACCAAATTCCAAATTTCATTTCACAGTAATCTACGTTATTTAATGTCCCGACACGAGTTGATTAAAAATTATAGGTGATACCTCAATAAAATAATCTCGGCACATTAACCGCGTTTTAATTTAATTTAGAGGCTACCACTAAGCAATACACTTTAAATTATTTGTTAATACTTACAACTCATGTTTAACTTTCATATGTGCTTTTGGGACGATCAAAATAATAAGGCACGCAGTTAAAAGACAAGAGAGCGAGTCCTAGTTCTCTAGAGTATTTATGTCGTTCGACTGTAACCTCTCCAGGCCCCCAGTTATCCGAAATCCACTGCACACCACACACATTCCCACAATTTTGCACTCAACCCCAATTTCAAATCTGCGAATTTCAATACCTTGTTATAAATTTTTAAGAATATCACGCTACACTATCCTCGTGTCTATCTCAAGTCGAACTAACATATCGACCAATCGTAGACTTAATGACGTTTTTCAAATCCCTCCTCTACTATCGTGGTCGCATGCTTATACGTTTTTTACGTCTCAGTCTAACCTTGCTTGAGTGCTTGAAAAATCGATATCCTTGTTTGTTCACTGTTTACACACGTGGACTGTCTGCGTGCGTTAAATAATCCCCTTATTAGCATTTCCCGTGGATATAAGCAACGGTTTTACAATATACGTAGAATCTTTGTTGGTTATCTCCAGAAATTATTGGAACGTGACATTTAAAAATACGCAGGTGTTCAATCGTAACATTTTAAATAACACTTCTACGAGTTGGATATTCCACGTATTCCAACCCTCCTGATATATTTGTTCGTTAGCAACGCGTCTCATCTTTAGTATTACCGGGTTATTAACTTATAATCGTTCAATTAAATTCAAATTAATTAATAACTTAATGGCATTGGCTTCTACCATTTAATTTCTTTGCAAACCTACTTAAATTTCATTAATTATTTATAAAATTTCGTTAATACCAGATACTTAAAAATGAATTAACTAATATAATTTTCGCACGTAATTTCTGGTTGTTTCTTTATACAGGGTGTGTTGAAATTGTTTCGCTTATATTTATTTTTGATCTTTTAAAACCACTATAATATATATATATATATATATATATATATATATATATATTTTTTTTGTTTTTTCTGTAAATTTCATGAGCTGAAAATATTTTTTCAGGGCGGGGGGTGTGTTTGTGCCATTACATTATTTTAATTTGATACACTTTTATCTTTGCCAGCTGTTATTAAAACACCTGGCTGATAGAAGAAAAGGAGTTCAGTTGAGCTTGATATGTATATGAAAAAGGAGCTTTTAGTGTAGTTGTGAGATTAAGTTTGTGCAAAATTATTTGGGAACCCTAAGTGGTATTAATTTATTATATCAGGATTCTTATCATCCCTTTCCTTTATTCTGATATTTAGTGTTTTAGATATTGTCCTGGGGTAAGTAAATTTGTTTAGTCACAGTCCACTATAAATTATTATTTTGTTTATTTTGTTTTATCAGCGCGAACAGTAGGTATATTTAATGGCACTCCTTTAAGTATTAAACTTATAATGGATGTCGAATCTAAATTCTGTAAACTACGTAACTTACCTTTTGCTCTCAAAGAAAAAACTGAACGAGAAGTTGATCGTTTAGTCAAGGAAAAAATCTTATACCCATAGCTACTAGTTCGTGGGGAATTCCTATTGTCCCTGTAATAAAAAAGGACAATACAGTTAGAATTTGTGGTAATTTTAAAATTTTAAATGCGTTTATTGAATATGATTTTTATCTTCTTCCTAAGATAGATCAGCTCTTTGCAAAATTAAATGGCGGTAAAATCTTTTCCAAACTTGATCTACAATCTGCTTATAATCAAATGCCGATTTGTGAGGAATCAAAAAATTTATTGGTTATTAGTACTCGCATAGGTCTCTTTAAATATAATAGAGCTCCTTACGGTATCAAATCTTTGCCCTCAAAATTTCAAAGAATAATGGATAAATTATTTTACAATTTACCTTTCGTTTTGGCCTTTCAAGATGATTTGTTAATCACTGGCCGTAGCGAAAGGGACATTTGCAAAATTTAGGAGTGGTTTTGAGTTTCTTACAAAAACATGGTTTAATACTTAAAAAAGAGAAGTGTCAATTTTTTTTAGATTCTATTGAGTATTTGGGTCATATCATTGACAAATGTGGATTAAAAGCTAGCTCTACTAAAGTCGATGCTATAAATAATGTCCAAATACCTCAAAATGTGAGTCAACTTAAATATTTTGTAGGTATAGTTAATTTTTACGGAAAGTTTATTCCAAATTTATCTGAAGTTTTATCTCCATTATATCGTCTTTCAAAGAAAAAAGTCGATTATTGCTTTGATAATTAATGCATGCATTTAAGCAAGCAAAAAATTGCTGACTAATACACCTATTTTAGTCCACTACAATCCCGACTTACCTTTAAAATTATACTGTGCAGTTCTAATTACGGACTCGAGGCAGTCTTAGTACATATTTTTCCTAACAAAATAGAAAAGCCTATTGCTTATGCTTCTCGTACACTTTCCCAATCTGGAGAACTTATTCTCAAATTGATAAAGAAGCTCTTGCCTTAATTTACTGTATAACGAAATTTAATCAATATCTTTACTTACAAAAATTTTCCTTAGTCACAGCTCATAAACCTCCTTTGTTTATTTTCGGTCTCAAAAAGCATCTTCCTACAATGGTGGCAAATCGTTTGCAAAGATACGCTTTATTCCTTAGCGGTTACGATTTTGATATCATTTATATTAATTGATACAAAATGTAGCAGCTGATTGCTTGTCTCGATCACCATTAATTGAAAATGTGGTCCCTTATTCTGAAGACAACATTAATCTTAATTACGTTTGTGATGGTGAAATTCCTTTAAATATTGATGATATTAAACAAACTACGAAAAAGGATCCAATCTTATCAAAAGTAATCCAATTCATTATGGTAGGTTGGCATCCTTCATGTAAAGATCTACTGTTAGAGCTCCAAAATTTTTATCAAAAACGTTAACAACTTTCTTATCAATTTAATTGCGTTTTTTTGGGGTTATCGTTTTGTAATCCCCAGTTGTACTAGACTTTCAGTTTTAAAGACAGTTCACGAAGGTCATTTAAGTATGGTTAAAATGAAATCTTTAGCCCAAAGTTACATATGGTGGCCTAATCTCGATAATCACATAGAAGACTACTGCAATTCTTGTGAATCTTGTCAGTTGGAGAGAAGCGAACCCTCAAAGTTGATTGGTACATCTTGGTCTCCATCAGGTTTAGTTTGGGAACGTCTTCATTTGAATCATTTAGGTCCTATAATGAACAAAATATACCTAGTCATTACAGATTCATATTTTAAATGGGCAGAAGTGTTACTCGTTTCTAGTACTTCAGCTGAAGCCCTAATTAAAGCTTTGCTCCCAATTTTTGCTTGTTTCGGTCTTCCAAAGCTCACTGTCAGTGACAATGGACCTCCGTTCGATTCGTATGAATTTCGAAATTTTATTCAAAGTATAGGTATACGTTCTACTTTGATAGCACCACATCACTCTCAGTCCAACGGTTTAGCCGAAAACACGGTTAAGTACTTTAATCATAAATTGATAGTGTCTAGTCACGACAAGAATTTTAACTTAGAACATGCTATTTTCAAACATCTTTTTCAATACAGAAATTCCGAACATTGTACTTCAAAAAAGTCTCCCGCTTATTTAATGTTTGGCAGATCATTGAGATCTAAATTAAATTTGTTCCGTACTTCTTATGAATCAAAAGTCAAACATAACTTTAAAAATTTCAGAGAGTTCAGAGTTGGCGATCTTGTTTTAGCAAGAAATTACAGACCCGGAGAGAAATGGAAAAAGCTAAAATAATAGAGAAATTAAGTCCCGTTTCTTACTTGATATCACTCGAAAGTGATAGAAATACTGTGTGGAAAAGACACACTGACCAATTAATTAAACGAGCTAACAAGATATCTCCTGATAGTACAGCTCTAGTAGTAACAAATTTAAAGAGTATCCCTTATCCAAATTTACCCAATTTAACTGAATCTAGTACTTCCGTTATACCTGATGTGCAACAAACCAAAGTAGCGGAACCTACTGCCTCAAAAAATTTAGATACAGATATAGCCTCTAATCCTTCTCCTACTACGAGTACTAATTCTAACATTTCACCTAATACTAATCCTATCCTTAACCCGACTTCAAATTCTCCAAAAAAATGTAGTGCATCGATTTCTTTGCAAGGAGACATGTACCTAAAATATTATACTTGTAGTGTCTTAGCATTAACTGTTTTTTTTATTCTAGTTGCAATTAAGTTTTTTTTCTCTAATTCTTTTACTACGGGGTGTGATATTTTGTTCTACAATAAAGTGATTTGTGTTTATCTACTATTTTATTTTACACTGGCACAATATATTATAGATACCTAACTGTCTAAGTGACGCCATGTCCGAGGTATACAAACTTTGTTGCTTGATATGTATAATATTGTTTAGCACGGCTGTAATGGAAAGGAGTTTCTCACCATTAAAAAGAATTAAAACCTATGCTAGGAATTCAATACAGCAAGAGCTTTCATTTAAGTTTGCTAACCATTACGAAAAAACTTCCACACTTTCTAAAATCAAACTCAGAATTTTACAACAGCGTTCTGCAAAAGCAGCAGGTATAATCTTAGATATATGGTCCATTCCTTTTATGAAAACAATGATCCACCTACACTAAACAAAATTTTAATCCGCCGTGTCTGAAGTTAACGAGATGCCTCAATTAAAACAAAGCACTCTGAGAATCATCTAGAATGAAATTGGTTTTAATTAAGCATATAAGTGAACAGATTAGATGTGGTTAAAATATGTGCTAAATTATAGCAACACAAAAAGGTCAAGAAACAGTGTCCTCAAAGAGAAAAGCGAAATAGTTGCGTGGATATGACGTTATTTATGACAAATAAGAAAATACAGGGATGAAGGAAGAAAGTATATTGGTTGGACGAGACGTAGCTTACTGCTGGCCATACCACAAGCAAGGTGTGGAAAGATACCACTATTTTGCATCCGAGACAGGCTTTTATTAATAGATTAACGACGGGGTTAATAGATCTGTCAGGAAAAGGAAAATATCTAGAAGTTCTCTATATTGGCTTGGAGTAAGGTTTTGTCAGTGGTGGTTTAAAAATTTTCGAGTTAAAGAAAACAGGTGATTACCATGAGGAGATGACAGCTCTTGTTTTTAAACAATGGTTTGAAGAAATTCTTAATAGTGTCGATGAAAATGCTGTTATAGTGCTAGACAATGCACCTTATCATAGTAGAAAACTTGAAAAGATACCGAATACTGGAACAAAGAAAGCATATATCCAAGAATAGCAGAAAACTCTATCCGTACAGTCATACGTTTGCCGCCATATCATTGTCAATTAAACCCGATAGAATTAATATGGGCACAGATAAAAGATGAAGTTGCAAGGAAAAATAAAACGTTTAAAATGGCAGAGCTTCGACCCTTGTTTCAAGAAGTTGTTGCAAATGTAACATCAGACGATTGGAAAATTTCTATTCACCATGTTCAACATTTAAAGATTAAAATGTGGCAACTCGACATTGTAATGGAAGTTGAAGTGGAGCCCTTGATTATACAATTAAAGGACGATGATTCGTTTTCATCGTCTGAAGAATCGGAAACAAAAAATTAATGCTCTTGTATACTTCATTTATTGAAAGACATTAACATTTACTTTGCTCTACGTTATTCTATGAATTATCATTATCACAATTAAAGTACATTTTTGTAATAGATATTAACTTTAATAAGTATTATAATTATAACAATAAATTAGTAGGTAGCATCTATCCCATGGTTTTTCTGGTTATCTCAAATTGCAATGTTAGTCATGACAAAACTCAAGCTAAATTAATATATGCAAGCTTATCCATGGTTTTATAAAGCTGCTTTTTGATACACCATTCACTCGTATTCTTTCTAACTACTTCAGCATTTCGTAATATATAACAGACGTGGATAGCATGTCTACGAAAAAGTAATATATCGTGGAAAGATGTTTCTCATTAACATATTGTAAATCATTCACATTATATACTATAAATTTTAGGGGGGGGGAGGGATTCATTCGTAATCAACATTTACATATGATTGTTGCTGTTGTCAATGACATCACTTTTATTTATAATACTTACAATTTATTATTAATAACTGAAGATTTCACAAACCAAAAACAAACGGTTTTTAAACAGGTGTTGAAGAACGAATTAGTAAATGCCATTAAACTGACACAAAAACCTTTAGTCAGAAATATTTTCTCTTCAATTTATTTCCATCATAACTTAAAAGATATGACCTAAATTAATTTCGCGTTTCTTACTGAAACGTGTGTGAATGATAAAAAAATTTTTTAGACAACATTTTTATTGTGTTGAGAATTTAATTGCATAGTTTTTTGGATTTATTCGAACACATGGTTTTGAGCAGCTAATCGAAACTGTGAAAATACATTCACAATTTTTGACAATTACTATCCAGCCAATACACGCAAGTGTAGTTACTTTAATGTATACATTTGTTCTCTGTGAATTAAGCTTATACTCAGTTTGTACTGCGCAACTAAGTCCATCCTATTATTTTAATTACTGAATCTGTTCGTTAAACGCACTATAGTCCCAATTTTTCTGCTAACCAAAGATAACAGACTACTGCACGCCACTGCTTTAAATGACATCACCTGCCTTTTTTCACGTATTAAAAAAAAAATTTGCCGCTGGAATTCTTTCTGACTGTGAAGCAGTCACTTTCACTCAAAACCTTTATAGTACATTAAATGTAAAGTATCCGAATTTAACAAACTGCACATAAAATTATGCAGCGCAAAATAAAACTTGTCACCAGCGTTTAACTCTACTTAAACGCAATTCCATTTTTCAAATGCAATAATGTACACATCGGAATTATTATAGTAATTACTCCGTTAAACGCTGAGGATTTGCTCTAAAAACACCGTGTTAAGCGAAATTTACGTATAACGGTGTTTGATAGAGAAACAACAACAAGGCTAAGAAATTAGTGTGCGATATGTATGTATATTGCGAAATTGAAAGGTTTTTATGGTATATAATTGACATACATGCATACATAGGTGAGTCTATGTATTTTTATAAAAAAAAGTCATGGTACAGAAATTCATAACTCACATTGCTGTTAGTTAAACAAAGACAATGGAAATTTACATTTATTAATTATTTTTGAGTTACGTACTGTTTACGTTTTTGTAAAATTCATTCATAACGTGCAACACAATTCTTCATCAATTAATGCACAGACTAAATACACCCAACGTTTACTGCCTAATATTTCTAAAATATCCAAATCCGAATAGACCTGCCATAGTGCTTCTTGTATACCCTATATTTAATTTTTCAATGCTCCGCCCGAAGGTACTACATTGGCCAGGAATCCAGTTCTTTTACTAAAAAATTTTCAATTTTACAGAACCCTTGCTATTCCGAGCAAGGTGAGGATCTTTAGCGTGCGTGACAACACTCACACACGGGATCTATATTTTACCTCTCATCCGAACGAGGGAGTATTTTTGTGAAAAATGCTGGTCTAACATTTTTCAAGCGCTCAGTGTCGGAAATCGCAACCGGAATCGTGGATTTAGTAGTCATATGCGAACCAAGCTTTTTGTGTAACACTTGATGTAACAATCTTTTTTCCGTTTATTTCTCAACATTGTTGATGGGATTGTTCTACATTTCCATCAAATCTTCATTACTGGGAGGATCATCAATTGCTGATATAAATTCTTCGAGCTTTTCTACTGTTATATCCTCCATTTCAGAACCTTCAATCATTGCAGCGATGTCTTCAAACTTCTCTTTTTGTCTTCGCACGGCATTATTAGAAGCTTCCACTACCTCAGACCAAATGATACATCAAACACCATTCATGCAGCTATTTTTACCTCTTTCCATGCTTCACTTATATTAGATGTTATATGACTTCTACCACAGCCTCATTGATGTCGTCCTCCACTATTAGTTGCATGGATTAGTTGGATAAATTTGCGGCACTGGTAGTAAGCTTTGAAAGTTGCGATCATCCCTTGATCCATAGACTGTAAAATCGATGTGGTGTTTGGTGGAAGGAACATTACTTTTCCTTTCAAATCAGATAACATATCAAATGTTGTCGGTTGTCCAACAACATTATCTAAGCATAATAGAGCTTTATGCGGAAACTACATTTCTATCACAGTAAGCTTTAACTAACAGGCAAAAGATGTTAGTAAACCAATCACAAAAGACTTCTTGTCACACATGCTTTCCTGTTAAACCGCTACACAACGGGTAGATTATCTTTATCTATACCTCTCATGCCACGTGGTGTTTCTGACTGGTACACTGATATATGTTTTAATTTAAAATGGTCACTTGCATTACCAAACGCAAGGCCTTTCTTTTGCCGCTTTAAAGCCGCTGGCCTGTGTCTCTTCTTTAGAAACAAATGTTTGAGATGGCATCTTTTTCCAATAAAGCCCTGTTTTGTTGACGTTAAAACCAAGACACGCTGGTACCTTTTTACGCATAATAAAGTCTCAAAGTATATTTGAAAATTCAGCAACAGCTTACGTATCGGCACTTGCTGCTTCATCCGTTATTCGGATGTTGTGTAGATTTGATTAACGTTTCAATCAATCAAACCAACCTCTACTAGCACCAAAGTGTGGAATGCAAGCACCCTCGTCTTCTTGTTCCTTTAGCATTAGAAACAAAGACCGTGCCTTTGTGTATACTAAATGTTGGCTTAAAGGTGTATTGTTTTTATTCAAGCCTTCTATCCACGCACTAAGCAATTTCCCAATTTTTCCTAAAATTCCGTGAACGAATTAACACTTTCAACTTTATTTCTAAACTTAAGCTTTTACGTTCTTTCACATTAGTTGGTGACATTTTCACAATTGCTTTGGTACATATATACACGCTATTCTATGCACTATTATATGCTTAATACTTTATTAAGATATCTATATATTTATATTTTATATCTGTGTGGATGTTCAGTTCACGATTTTTGTGTTTTGTGGGGGGTCACCTTTTGTTTCATTAATGCATAGAGACAACAAATATGAACAATTTATTCAAATTTTATTAACGCCAGAAATGCAAATGTCCTTTGCGTTAGAAAATTTATAGTGCGACTTGAATGAATGTAATTTTGTACACAAAAAATGAAATTTGCGCACTGGATTCACTTTTAACTTTTATGCGCGTTTCTGTGAAGAAACGCGACTCAAAAAGAAGCCTACGCTAAAATTGATTAGCGCAGGAGTAGGTACTCACAGATACGGTGTAGTGTAACTATGATTTTTGCCCCCGCAAAAATTTTTGTATGGGCCCCCTTTAAGATGTATTACTCGCCTAAATATTTCCGTATTTTCTAGTTGTACCACCCATAGAGAAGAATTAAACGCATTGTATATTAATCAAGTGCATTATTATACAACCAAACTACATGCCTGCTAAATTTGTATATGTTGAAATTAAATTATGGCTTGTTGATTACAATAATTAATTTGAGTTTCTTATCATTTGTGCATCTTTGCACTTGGGCCTCTTGCATTGCGGGAGCTGGCAGCGGTGTAGTTATGCCACTGGTTATTTTTTTCCCGAGCTCGTCCTACCCAAGGATGAATGCAGGTTGAACACGCAGGCGGTCAAATCTTAGGGTGGCTAAATCTTATGTTCATAAATCATAAGAATTATATTTTATTGTTGCCTGTGTCAGTGGCATAAATTGTAAATTTAAGGCAGCATCTGTACTTTATAGTATCGATCTTTGCACAACAGCGCAGATAATTGAATTAATAAAAGCGGCGTCGATGTAGACTATTGTCAAACAATTCAGGCTTAGACTTCAAGAATCGTTATGACGATTTACCTATTAAAGCAACAGATGCACTATTTACAGTTACAGTATTTGTGTTACTGTGCATATTTGATTTTGAGCTGAAATTTTTAAAATATAAAAAAAGGGTTACTTTGTTTTGTTTTATGTAAGATTAAACTTACTGTGGCCAAGTTGGCCTGGCGCCTTTGGTTAATGATCGCGGTTATAAATGTTTATTATTATGTATTTCTTTTCTTGGTAACTTAGTTGTATACCCAAACATGTTTTTAATTTTTTAATTTGTTAGAGTGCACAATGCAGTCGCTTATCTCGTTTCACATTCAGTATTTCACATCATAACATCAGAATGTCATTTTTTGTAAATATTGTGTTCTACATGCCAAAAACTTGAATCTACTAACCAACAACATCAAAAACAGGGCAGGATCACAAGTAAGTACTCTTAAGTTTTACTATTCCATTCCTCAGTATATTAAAAAATAGATGGCTTGATAGATGACAGATTCTAGTAGGAAAACTAAACCTTTCAGTTACCCAATACAAGAAGAGGAAACTAACTACTAGTAGCAGCTGGGCAGAAGATTCATTACTACAAAATCCAGAAGTCAAATCGTTTACACCATTGAAGAAAGTTGGCTCAAATCAAACAGAAATTAAGCAAATTTACAAAAAATTGATTATGAGGATGCTACTTTCAGACCTTTGGAAGAACATTATTCTGTTGATTTACTGGAACCTTAAGTGATCTTGCAGTGTGACTCGCTGGTTTTACAAACAATGTTGTAGATGCTATTGTGAACCAGGGACCTGTACTACTGTATGATTTTAATTTCATTTGAGCAAGGTAGGCACATTTTCAAGCAGTTATAGAAGGCTGTTATCAAATGGAGAAGCAATTACTCGTACATGGTTTGTATATTACACTGAATTGTTTCTGTTGCTTTTGTTGTAAATTGTTTGGTAAACATAAAATTCACTGCTGCTAGTTATTCAGATAGGAAGCACATATCCATTAAGCAGGCACAAATGAAGTGTAACGCATACAAAAAATTATAAAAAACGGGTTAGTCTGGATGAGGTTAAAAACTTTCACAATAATTGATAAAAAAAAGAGTAGCGCCTTTACAGAATGCCTATGAAATATTGGGTCAGTGTCCTTCAACGACTTCAGCAATTATTTAATATTTAGTACGTCCGTGTTTGGCATTTCAAGGAACTAGCACTATATTGTTTGAAAATAACAATGAAAATTTTTTAAAGCATGTCGAAATTGTGCCAAAATTCGATCCCGTTATTTCTGAGCACTTAAAAATTTCAGATGAGTGTCAAATCCAAAAACTCACAAAAATGCATGCCTTATTATTTAGGTTACAAATTTCAAAACGAAATGATTTATATTTCAGGCAATAATATAAAAGAAAGCATAGTAAGTTGTATAAAAAAATGCAAAATATTATAGTATCATTTTAGATTCTACCCCAGATGTAAGCTATATTGAACAGTAACTTTTAATATTTGTTTTGTAGCAACACAAAATAGTAATGTTAAAATTCAAGAGCACTTCTTAGGTTTTTATCTCATTAGTATTACAACAGGAGAGGGTTTTTACAATTTTGTTGTAAATACTTTAAAGGATTTAGGTATTAGTAATTTCAAATGAGAGACGGGGTTATGATAATCGATAAAAAATGGGCAGGAATGTAGATCTACAGCAAAGAATTTTAAATTTAAATCCAAGGTTATGTTTATTTTTTATGTTGCTCAAAATTTGCATCTTCTGTTAAATGATGTGAAGATTATATTTGTAATTACTGAATGTTTTAATATTGTACAAGAAATATGTTTTTTAATCTTTTCGCCCCATATGGATATTGCATTTCAATCCCAAATCCGTAAGTGTCACAAGATGGAAAAGTAGAATTTCCACCATACAACCCTAGTGGCATCGGTTATGTGAAATCTACGATAGCTTACTAGAACTTGCTGAAGATACAACTAAAGACATTGATACTAAGCAAATTGCCCAAGCATTAGCTCAAAAAAATAAAATCGTTTAACTTTATAATTTCAACAGTGCTGTAGCACAATATCTTGCAAAAAACTAATTCGGTTAGCAAACTGTTACAAAATGCTAATTTAAATATTAAGAACTCCGTAGATTGTTTAAATAATTTATTTATTTACTTTAATAACAAAAGAAATGATGATAGTTTGGAGGAATACGTAATTTCAGTTATACAACTGACGTGCAAAAGTACAGAAATTGATAATACGGATTTTCCGGAACCAAATTAGTTACGTCATTGTCTTATGCCATTCTGAATGGGCCTGCGCTTTAATAAAGTTCTAGATTACTATAACGGGTAAAATAGTTTGCGAGTTCCAGTGATTTAAATAACCGAACTACAGGTTTAACCAAATTAGCGGGGTCTTTAGTACAGAACCAGATTAAGATAGGTCCCCGAAATAGGGCAGCAGCTCTTTCAGTACTGAGAGTGATAGAGACTATAGGGGTTGGTATGGCATTCTAAGATATGCTACTACGATGTGAAAGGTAACGGGAAACCACTAAATTACCTCCCAAGTACACAGTGTACATAAATTGTTATTTAAGATGATGGCATCCTTGTAGACTTTAAAGTAATTCATCCAGGATCAGAGGAAAGAAATTCGGGTAGGGAGATAGTTATGCAAAAAAAAATATGACACTGTGTAGAAAACCATTTATAAAAGAACGAAAAAGTACTCATGGTTAGATTAGACTTTAAACTGGTAAATACAATAATAATACAGGTATACATAACCACCTCTAGTTACAATAAGGAAGGGGTAGAAGCAAACCACAAAGATATCCAAAATGCGTAAAGAGACATGAAAATTCAATAAATATTAGTGATTTTAATACAGTGGTAGGTGAGGGTAGGGAAGGAGCGTTTTATTTGGTTTATGCACAAGAAACAGCAGGGGAAATAGGGTGGTAGAATTTTGCAACAAAAACAATTTAACCATCGCAAACATATTATTTCAACATCATGCTAGAAGACAATATACGAGGAAGATGCAGGAGATGTAGGAAGATATCAAATAGATTACATTCTTGTTAGACAACGGTTTAGGAATCAAGTAAAAGTCATTTGAAGCTACCCAGAAGCAAATATAGACAATGACCAGAACATCGTAATTGTGAAGAGCGCTCTTAAATTAAAAAATTTGAAAAAAAGGGAACAGAAAAAGGCATTTTGAAAAACTAAAAGATAAATATATCCACGGAATATTTGAAAAAAAGTCAAATGAATTGCTGAAAGATATCGGGAAAATTTCTGATACTAAAAAAGTAGAAACAATGGAATATCATTAAATCCAGTTTACACATGGCAGCCGGAAATATTCTGAAGTATACACAAAAAGATAAAATAAGGAACCGTGGATAACAAAGAATATTTTGAATTTTATAAAAAAAAGACGAAACAAGAAAACAGAGATACAAAGCCATAAAATGGAAAATTATTTGCAAATGTAGAAAGTGTGCATTTTGTAGCTTAACATGTAAAAAGCTAATCAGTAAAAAAAGTAATGTTTATACTTTCGTATAAACAAACGTATTATTTTAAAGTAGTGAATGTACAACAAGTTCTAGTAAGCATTGAAAGAAAATATAACCAGAAGCACTGGCGAAGCTAGTTTTAAACAAGTATGATGAACTGGTTTCGCACCAACATCAGCCGCTTATAAATTCTAACCCTTGGTATGCACAAAAAAAACAAAGTCGCATACCTTCATGGGCCAGAATACTTATTTTGCAGCTAAGCCATCAGAGGTGAATCAGCAAAATCAGTCAAAATTTTTCAGCTGCTACCATAACTGCAACAGTGGTCTACATAAAAAGGAAGTTGCACCTACCAAAGAACAATTTGGCCTACAAAAAAAACAGTTTGGCCTAACATAGAAGACACTTGAGTATGTATTCAGGAGCACTGCCTTCGTAGAAGATCTAAAAAATCTTACTAGTATTAATAAGCACATAAGAACTTACCAATGCACAGGGGATATAGCCTATCCAAGGAAGCATGCATTGATCTCGGAGTAATAGAATCGACCACAAATAATCTGCATGCTAGCACAAAAAGCACGTGCACATGCGTTTGAGGAAATGGTGGCGTTGGTGGTGGTAGTAGTGGTTGTAGTAGTTTAAGAAAATCATTATTTGTTTGGTAAAAGTCCATTTCTTCTTGGTTGTAAGAAAGTCAACTTTAGAAAGGGGAACAAAATCAGATAAAACCAGTCACGTAAAATAAGGCAACAGAAACAGATACAACTTTCTCAGCATTAGATACAGAAGCAGAAGCATCAACGTCAGGCAAAGGGCCAGAATGATGTCGAACTTCATCACCGTTAGATAAAATAACAAAATCAGGTAGAGCTTTGACCACAATAGGAATTGCTTTTTCGACAACAGCAGATAAAGAAACAGAAGCAGAGAATACTTTAGTCACAATAGGATTTACTTCCTCAACAACAGCAGATAAAGAAAGAGGAGCAGGTCAACGTACCACAACAACAGCAACAGGAATTATATATATATGGGTTCATTAACTTCAACAGGACCTTCTCTGTCAGTATTATAAGTTATCGTCACTTCAACTACATCTGTTATTGCAGACATGATAGGAATTTCTTTGGTAGAATCATTTAAGGCTGCAGGAACAAATTCTTGAGTTGCTACCAGTAAGTTACTAGTTTGAACTATTGTCTCAATTCACCCAGGAGGCACAGAATATATATTACATGTTAGATCACCATTCAAATCACTAAGAACAGAAGAAATTTGATTCCTATTCAAGGGTGTTCAGGGAGTAGGGGCGTGATAGCCCTAGAAATGTGGACGTTGGGGTGGGGTGGAGAGGAAGCTTGTGTTAGACTTGATCAGGATTCCAGCACTTAATGTTTGAGGTTACGGAACTCCAAGTAATATTAGAAATTTTAGTAATAGAGGATTTTGGGTTAAGTGAAGGGTAAGCAACAGCAGGAAGTAAACTGATCCGAGAAGTGGTTTTGGTTGAGGTAGGATTAGTAAAACTAACTACAGAAGTGGTAATCGAAGATGCAGAAGGCGTGTACATTAAGAAAGGTTCCAACAAATTAGGGGTAGTACTAGAAGGTGGTGATCAGAAAGTGTCTACAGAATATTTACTAAATTCTAGTCTTCTCCCCAAGATAGTAATTCTGCAATAGAAGTAATTTCTACTAGTGCTAAAGAAGATTGGTAATACGGAGCTAGATTGTGTTGCAGAATCTCCAATTGTTGTGGTTACGATAGGGGAACGGACCATCGTAAGAATAAGCTTTACATTCTCACTACATACAAGTCAATGGTCTCAGCAGGACCCATATTTCGACAATTTATTTCGTCCATTAGGCGTTTGTTATAATCAACAGACAGAAATTTGGCCTTTAGTAAATCGACATCTTTTCAATATGTAAGAGAACTTTGATGCACTCGAAAGATTAGTAAAGCCTTCCCTGTAAGTAATTCAGAAGTAAAAAAAAAAGATGTTGAGTAGAAATATTACAAAAAATGCTGAGATCATTTATGCGTATCAAAAATTTAGGTAGAGATCCTTTACCAGAGAATGAGATATTGATTTTAGTAATAGGACACCATTTAGTAGACGCTATAGGATTGGTAGCAACAAAAGTATCCATTTCTGGTTCCAAATCCAGTAGATGAAGCGGAATCGTTAAGAGATTGGGGGCTAGAAGCAGGATGCTAAGAGAAGTCAGAAAAAGTGACACGTAAATTTTCTAGTGGTCATCTCGACATCAGAACGAAAAGTTTGTAGAACAAACAGGAATTAATTTTTTTAAGGTTTTCTTATCAGATTTAGACGCCATCAATTTACAACATTGCTGAGTATGTACCCATAAGGACCGTAAATGTGCAAACTTGCTATCAGTGATATCTCCAGCGAATTCATCAGAGGATGAGGTAGAAAATGCATACCATAGGTATCCTCATGGCTATTTATAGATAAGTTAACATGGTCAACTTCTGCACTAGCAGACTGTCAGGTATTAAAAGACGAACATAATACGAATGTTGCAGATAACCACAAAATAAAAGGAGTTAGCATCGGAATGGATAAATGATATTTCTGACATTGCTTCAGATCCACACTAGTTCTGTTTTGAAGAGGAATCAACCAATCAGAAAATTACAGTAAACGTATTTATTTATACAATGTAGATAAATAAGAAAATTGTGAACAAATATAATAATCTCTATGTCTAGCTTTATTTTCAAGTGCAAGAGTAAACATGAATATATCTTCAAAATCAAACTTAATTCCAAGACTTAATAAAATGTGTTTTTAGAGCAAGGAAACAGGAATATTTTAAAAAGTGTGAAGCACGATGTAACATGGCTAGGCCTTGACCAAATGGCATGTTACAATGCATTTGTCCATGCATATGCACATAGTGCACATGGTGGCCACGACATTTCACAAGCATTTGTGGCAACTGAGCTATGTAAACTTAAATAAGTTGTAAACTATATAATTGAACAAACACAATTCGTTCATAAAGTTGTTTAACTTTAGGTACAAAGGTAGGTGAAATAACAACACATTTGAAAATAAAATAATCCATGTTATTGAATATACAACAAATTAATAATGCATTTAAATATATACAACAAAATTAATATTACTTTAAAAGTTTTAAACTATAAAATTGTTCAAATATACATTGTACTAAATATGCATGTCACATACTATTGATTAAAATAACATCAATATTAAGTATAATGAAGAAATAGTGTAATTATCCTAATTTCATTTTACTTAAGGGAAAGTAGACTAATCTGAAAAGCTTCAAAAACAGTAAAGTCATTCATTGGTTTTCTCTCTACAAATTTACAACAAACATACTTGCTTCAAAGTAAATTAAATATAACAGTATATACATGTGTTGTAAAAAACGCCATACTTATCAAAAAGTCATTATTCAGCTTTGTTTATTTATAAAAACTATACCATTTTTTAAACTAAATCAGTTGTAAGATAAAATTTAATAATTTATTTGTATTTTAAATATCATGTTCTGCTTCAAATTTTTAAATCCCTCTTCTGCTGTTTTTAAGAAATTGTATATTAATATTATTTTGAAAATATTTTTCTTTGTTCATGGGGCGTACGTTTTTCCTCAATTTGTGTGTGTAGAATAGCACATTTTGCTAAGTATTTGAATTTATTTGTATTAAACAATTTTATTTACTTTTAATTTTTCCTGTTTTGGGTCTATCATATAATTGTTTAGTGGCAAGCAGTTACTTTTTAGGTTGACTTGTTTGCAAGATGTGTCATATGGTCATGGAAGTGATTTAGATTGTCACTTGATTTGAGCAGTGAATATTCGTAGAATAGTAGAGAATACATTAAACTCCTAGTGCCTTAAAGTGGCGCCTTAGAGGCACAGTATAGCCATGGCAGTTACTTTCTAAGTAGAATAATTTAAATTCAAAATCGTACGATCAACAGTTAGTTTAACAGCTTTTAAATTCTTTTCCTTGATCTTTTTTGTATTGTTAGCACAACCGTACAATGTAATTGTTAGTTTTTAATTTTTATTTGGAGGTCTAAAATAAAAATTTACATTCTCGCGGTGGAGTTCATCTCATCACCTTGGATTTAAAATATTCTTTAAATTTCTTTTAAAAACAGGTTCAATGAGAGTCATTTCCTCTAGCTAGTTCTAAATTTAGCGAATCTTTTCCATCACATTCATATAATTCAGTGATATGCTGAATAAAAAGGGGATTTACGCTCTCAGCAGTAAATGGCGAACATTGGTTTGGTTGCAGTTGAGCATTTTACATTAAAGATTTATAAAGCTGAGTCTCATTACTATATAAAAATCTGTTTCAACTTGGTAATTAACCATTCATGTGTAATTGCGGCAAAGATGACTCCCTAAAGGGATGTTTTTTTTATTGTTGCACAAAGTGAGTAACGAATATACCACTCAGTCAGTAGCATGAATGTAATCATGAACATATGTTCACGAACACAAAGTATTAGAAAGAAACTTTTGTTTGTGATCACAAATGAATTATATAGATTATTAAATAAAATGAAAGATCATCAGAAAAATCAAATAGTTCATTCTGTTACAAGAATATGTAATTTAAACTTCAAAAGAGAATTTGTTATGATATCCAGTTACCCATGATTGCACTCTGCAACCATTTTCAAATTTTCTAGAATTATTTTTTATTAAAAATAAAAATTCCAATGTTTATGAATTAACAAATGAAACGGGAGCAAATAGAGATCATTGGCATTGCAAAGATTTGAAATTGAATCCTGCTGAATAGCCTAACTTCTCCCTGTTCAATTTTCTCTTATGGTTAACATTTTTTCCTGTATAACAGACGTTTGATTAGATTTATCTAAATTTTGTGTACATCTTATCTATATTTTATATTGATTTTGCCATATATTTTCGTCTCTTCTTTTGGGAGCGCTTTCTGATCAAGGTCAGAAAATACCAATCCTTTATATTTTGAGAACACGACCAATATCCTTTACTTTCCGTCCACCCTAAGAGCGTTCGCCCTCGGTGGTACTATTCCTGTTACCCGCTATTGTCTCACCCCTGAGATAACTTTTTTCTTTTCTGGTTGGTCATGGCGCTCGTCTCCAACCATTCTGTCGGTTTTTCTCTAAAAGAATAAGCAGAACTTTCCTTTCTTTAGTATCTACAGTCAAAAAATCACTCATCAGGTATTTATAATAAACCTTCTGAAACTGTAGCCTACAGAACCTGTACATAAATGAACATTTTTATTTAATTGCATAAATTTATCAATGTACCCATAGTACGTTCTTGTTATTAGTTTAAGAACTTAGAAAGTAATTTTGTTCCCAAAAAACGTTTTTCATTAAGCTAAGTAATTTTTGATAATATTTGGTTCTTCTGTTTAAGAATGTTTATAGGTACTTGTAATGAAAACATAAATGTATAATAGTTCTATATCAGTGTTTTACAAGTAACGTAAAGATAATAGTTCCAGCCTTGTTTTAATAAAATATATTTCAACCACCTGGAGGCATAATTAATATACAGGTAATTTAGCATTTAATTTTGGGAACTTCTTTTCAGCTAGCAGTTTAAATAGGTGTATTAGTATTATTATTGTTAACGTCTATTTTAGGTTGGTTTTAGCATTAGTGCACTCTACTATTTCTCATGTAAATTTTAGACCAGAATCACTTTAATGATTTCCGGTTTTGGCATCATCATGTTACTCCTTCTGAAGTTTTTCCTTAGGAGCTCCGAATTTCGAGATTAGATGACGTCTACAACAATTCTTTATTAAGACTGGTATTTTCCACATGATAGCATTCCAGGCCACTCTTCAAACACTTACACCACCCTTTCGCACTGAGTTAGTCGGCAACCATTCTTGTTAGCACAGTCGAGGTTTTTGATACTTTATCAGAATACAGAATTTTAGTGAGATACTTTACCGAGTTGCTAGATGGATTACTGACTAGATTTTCTGGAGCCAAGATTGTATGTAACAATGCTACATATTTAAGACATTCTGTGTTTTATATTAATATTAGCACGTATTAATTATAGAAGATGTGTACCGTTTCTCTACAGATATAGTAGAAGTCCTCGTTTTCTAAATAAATATTCTGCACTCTTCCTTCTTATATTGAGAAGGCATTTAATTCTGAGAAATATAAACCTGCCTTCTAAAACTCATAACATGATAGTATTTGCTTATATAACACACATCCTAATCAAGGACATTGGAGAAGGCAATTTCATGTTTTTTAGTTAAGGGCATTCTCGATTACATAATAGTGAATACAAGACGATACGTTTGATGTTATTAATTTCGTTAATCTGCTAAGCAGTTTTCGAACTGGTCTAAATAAGCTTCTAATATTAGTATCACTATGTTCTGTTTCAAACGAAGCAGCTAGCTCTTTGCCCTTAAGATGTGTAAATAAATAGCTATTAGATATTCTTGCTATACGATGTATTTACAACCAAATACATTACCAACTGCTTTTAATATATATATATATATATATATATAGAGAGAGATATATATACATGCATGTACACACACACACACTCATACTCTCTCTCTCACACACACATGCATGTACACACACACACACACACACTCTCTCACACACATGCACACACACACACACACACACATACACACACACACACACATATATATATATATAGTATATTAGTTTTTTTTCTTTTTTCGAACGTATAATACAATTGGAATAATAAAGAATGTCAAATAATTTTTGGGATGAATTTCGTTCGGATGGTTTTTTTATATTCAAATGAAAATCATTTGTTGATAATCAACGTTTTGGACTATATTTAGACCTTAATCTTGATTCTAAAAGTATAATACATTAATAGTTAGACTAATGGTTGAGTACTTACAAAAACTTGATTTCTTAAAAAACTAAATTGACAAATATTTTGACATTTGAGAAAATTATTATAGAGTACGAACGTCAAATTGAAGTAGACTACTTATTTAAATGTATTTAATATGTAAACGTTTTTTAAAAGAGGTTGTTAGAAGCAAGGTTGTAGGTAGGATTGTGTTTATCAACAAAGCTATAGACTATTGATTGAAATTATATAGTAGAGTGTAAATATTTGTGAGATTGTGTGTGTCTGTTTTAAAGTTTAAACTATTATTGTCTTTTTGTATGTAGTATGATTCTAAAAACAATCTGTTAACATAGTTATATTCTATATCTAAAATCTTAGTATCATCCCAGTTGATTATGTGTTTAGTCTCATGTATGTGTGATGCAAGAGCACATGATTTTTTTACCAATTTTGGCGTCACTTTTGTGTTGTGTGAGTCGAGATCTCAGCCACTGATTTGTTTGTCCTATATACGTCATGTTACAAGAGCACTTGATGCTGTATATTATGTTACTACATATTGGTTTGATAGTTGCATTTTTAATTTTTGTAAAAAGATTGTTAATAGATTTATTGTAGTGATAAACAATTTTGATATTATTGTTAATTATTGTTTTATGTATTGCCGGTGTAAGATTGTTGATATAAGGTATTTTTTTGTAAATAAATAAATAAATCCTGCAGTAGCCGTTCTTTTAGTGGTTTTCAATTACTAGTTCGATTTTCCATCTTTCAATTCTAGCTCGATTTGAAATGATCATTTAGGCTTTGCATAACAGTCTAAGTTATTATTTCATCTATATATATATATATATATATATATATATATATATATATATATAAGTTTAATAAGAATAATAGAAAGAATAATAGTTCGTAAGATGAAGAAAATTAAATTTCATTTTATTCTATTTACTCATTAAGACATTTGATTTGTAAATGGTGTTGTTTTACTTAAAGATATCAATATTGGATTGTACAACAAGCGTACACTAGGATACGTGACTTTTGAAATGTAATAGATTTTACATATTGGAAAAGCGTCAAATAATTTAAAATACCCCATCATATTGCTCATGTAAGTTAGCAAATTAAGGATATGATATTGGATTTTATTCATCAATTTTTAGGCAGATGGTTTTGGTCTATAAATGAAAGAACAATGTTCTGAGAGGGTCTCTTAGAATATAATGATAGCTGTTTGAATACAATGTCAGCTCTTTGAATACAATATTAGTGCACTTTTGATTACAATTAAAATAGGACGGTCTCTTTAACTCATTGACTTTTTTAATAAAATGTGACACGACGTGAAAAGTAAGATGGTATTTTCTCTTTTGATCACAATGCGAGATGTATTTGGCATTCTTGATTTAATTTAAAGTGTTAGTAAAGACGTAACACATTATCGGTTAATGAAATCTATAAACTGGCTATTGTAGCGCTAAATGCATGTTATAAAATTTCGAGTAGTAGCAGATTGCTAGCTCAAGGACTGAAAAGAATATTCCTGAGTTGGTTGAATCTGTACGAAATAGATAGGTCTCAGTCAAGTATAGTCAGATGAAGGTCAATGTTAATTGCACCAGAAAAACGACCTCAAAGAAAAATAACTTGTCATTTGATTAGAAACCAATTGCAAATCATTCAAATTGCATATTTCAAAATAACTAGATTTAAGTATAACCAATGATTAGTTGGTCACTTGTGATTTAAGCCAAATTTTAGTTTTCTTTTTCACTTAATAACAGTAAGTGTCATGTTTGATGGTCAACGTGAATGCAGAAACAACTGCATAAGGAAAACGTTATTAGAGCTCAAAATAACTCTACACAATGTAAGTAAAATTTATTAACAATAAACAAGGAGTTCAATGGTAAGACAATTATGTAGATGATAAATGTAAGCATAAAATGTAATGTTATGATCACATGTTGGTAGTGGAATCGACAGGCTAATGATACATACTCTATTCAATTATTTGTTGACTGTACTTGAAATTTGACTCATGGTTACTGTAAAATAGGAAGTTTTGCTTTACCATTTCTATCATTGTGTTGTGTTTAAATTTATTTACAACAAAATCTTAAGGACAACTGAGCTGCTTCGGCAGTACGTAATAATAGAAAGATATCACAGATATATATATATATATATATATATATATATATATATATATATATATTATCGTGTAAATAAGGGGTCATTAGGATATATAAGAGCACAAGTGAACTCATAGGTGGAGAGCTATTGGATAAGATAAAATAAATTTATTCAGTTAGGGAGTTAGGATATTTTTAACAATTAATTTTTTAAGCTTAAGTAGTGGACAATAATGTAGAGTCAATTTAATTTAGCTAGGGATAATGTAACATAATACTTGTGTAAATATGAGGCATAATAAATAATAATTAGAGTAAAATTATTCTAACGTATTTAAAATTTGTAGTAAAGTATTATATGACAATCTAAAAGCGTGGAGCAGGTGTTAAAATAACATTTGTATTTTCAAACGTAAAATCCAACACGTTTAAAACAAAACAACGAGGGGAGATAATATTTCTCGGTAAGCTTGGCAACAAACTTTAATGGGTTATTGGAAAAGAACAGCCGTTGGAATTAATGTAAACGCGGTTTGTTGGTTAAAATATTGATTTCAGTCTTGAAGGTAGTATAGGAGAGAACCAAGAAAAGACCAAGATAGAATAAAAATGTATTGAGTACAAGAGTGATGCATACACTTAATTTGGAGACAGTATAATAGGGAGACTTAAATAAAATCAATAATTTCAAGGATATTTAGAAGTAAGCACGCGTCTATTAAAAGGTGAGAGAATGGAGCCAAGCAAGATGATTGGTGTAAATTGTACAAGAAGGACAGAGATCCAGCTGGTGGAGGCATATGTGTGAGATATAGGTATAGATACAAGGGGGATAAAATATGTTTGTTCGAGTTGGAGGCGTACACAAATGGAAATGTAGAGGCTAAATTAGAACAGAGGTTGACAGCTTTGAGCGATTTACCAAGTATTGTTGTGTTTGTTATAAAAATTCACGAGAAACCGAGGTTCGTTAGGGGTTTTTCGCTGGAACAACGGATGGTTGGAAAAGAATTTTCAAGAATTATAGGAACAGGTATACAAGCATCGTGCCAATTTGAAATAGGGGGTGGGCAAATTTTACTTATTTTATCACTGGCAGAGAGGGGTCTTTTCTCTTTGATTTCATCCATCATTGATAATGGTTACTTTCAAGTGGACTAGTGCAACTTAATAAAATGTATGTAGAACCTAATAGAGCATCTTTTTGTTAAAACGTTGAAGTGGAATGTAAGTACAAAGCTTATTTTTTTGGTATTGGAATGCACGGAAGTATTAGAATTTGAAATTGTTTGGATGATGGGAAAAAGCGATGTTTGAATAATAAAAGATAATTTTGGAGATTGGAATTTTTGGATTGGAAATTGTAAACAGCGGCATGCATGGCAAGTATGGTAATTCGACCGGGGAGTTAGCTGATGGACTGGGAATCTATTAGACGGCAGCATGTCCAAGGAGCTAGGTGGTGAAACACATTTAGAAGATAAAAACCAGGTAGGCGATAGAATAGAACATTGAGTGGTGAATATTTTTATGGTGTTTGTGATTATTTGGATTTGAGTTTTGATGTGTTTTTATTATTATTTGATATTTTATTGACATTCATGGGATTTTAAAAGGAAATTGATTATCGAAAATTAATGAATTTACAGATAACCAGATGTTGTAAAGAGGTATAGAGGGTAGTGCAGAAAATTTATATGTACAGTTGTAAAGTTTTATTATGAGCTCATGCTAAGACAAAATGGTAACATAAGGTATGAGGAACGCCCTCTTACTTTAATAAAAATATGTTTAAAAGGTTATCAATTTGCATGATTATTGTTATAAAATTATTGACCTTTATGGATGTACCTAAAGGAATGGTTTTTAAATGTACTAAGGATCTAATTTAAACAGAGTGTGAAATATTTGGTTAATTGAGTTATTTTTGAGTGTGTGATTGGTGTGAATTTCTATTTAGGTTTTAGCATGGGGATATTGAGAGAAAGTTTTTGGATGTAACAGGTAGGTGTCAATATTGTTTTAAGGAATTTGAGCTAGTCCGAGAGAACAGGAGAGCCGCCGAAGGCGAGTTTTACAGAATAACTACACACTAATATATATATATATATATATATATATATTTCAAATGAAGCTGTAATTGAAAGATGGAAGTCAAAGTTATTATTTCATCTTATTAACTGTAATACGTTAGTATTTATCAACTTGCCTTGTGTAAAAAAATTACTTAAAATATTTATATATCTAATACTTGGTTTATAATCGTAATTTTGAGGGTTGTTTCCTATTTATAACTGACATAAGTCGAAACTTGACAATGTCAGATATGATTGACAAAAATGCTAAACATAATTGAAAATTATGTTTATGTGTAGTCGTGTACATGATTTGATTTGTAAATTTTCCAATTGTCGTAATCGGTCTCGGTGGCATAATTGGTAAACGCATGGTCCTAGAAAGACTAAGATACAGGTTTAAGTCCTGTCCAAGACCTTATATTTTCCTTCTTTCAATTACTAACTCGATTTGAAATGATCATTTGGGCTTTGCATACAAGTCTAAGTTATTATTTCATCTTACTAATCACATATATATATATATATATAATGCTATGATAATAGGGTCATTTAGGGGTATATAGGGTCATTAGGATAGTGCACTTTATATAGACATCGTGAGAGTCCAAAAACTAGACATTTTACCAAGAAAAATGCAAAATTCGACGATTAGACAAAAAAGCAAATACCAACGCCCTGTATATACTCTATAATTACAATTATATTCAAAGAAAAAAAGTGGATTCGTAAAGATTCAACTAAATAAACAACCTTGCAAGTCATAAAACCACATGGACAAAAGCCATAAAACAATACATGTGAGTAGTGCATCATTATTATACAAGGAATTCCATTTAAACGAGTAGGTTTGTCAATGCATAAAACAGATAAACGCATATAACGTCGCACATCAATAAATAAAAGCTACGTTACCAAAAACTATAAAAATCCAACACTTGATAATTTAGAAATAATAACAGCTTGAGGATAAAGCAAAGTTCAACAAATTTGCTGTACAAACAAAGAGAACAGGATTTAAAAAGACCATGAATGATTTTAAAATCCAACAAATTTATACAAATAACCTGAAATCCTACGTGCAATGAAGAGTGTCTCGACTTCGTTATACATGGAAATTTCATAGAAATACCTAAGCATGTGAAAATCAAGGTACAAGGCGGTAATCAACGAACTATGCTCTTGACCGACGAATTACAAACGGATAGGCGTTTTCTTTAAATAAAACAGGATTTCGTAAACAAATCGGTTTGACACTAATGAAGGTACGATCCACATCATCTGATATAAAATATGTATGTGAAATAATTGCAAGTGATATTATAATTAATAATTTAAATGTGGTAATAGTGAATTATTAAACAAGGTTCGTCGTTTAATCCCCAAAAAACGTAACTCGTAAAAGGTTGCTTTAAAATAGATTTTATGATTTATATTAACAAAGAACTCCAAACAATTTTCAGATCTAACCAGAGAAGTTCAATAAGTATATCCAAACAATTTCTGGATCCAACCGGGAGAAGTTCAATAAGTATATCCAAGTAATTTCTGGACCCGACCAGGAGAAGTTGAACAAAGGACTTCAAACTGGAGTATTTAAATAAATACCTGAAGAATCCACCTGGTGCAGAATTTCTAAATCCTATTTGGGTAACTCAAGGAGTAACTATAAACTGAAGCTGAACCAGCAAATAACTGGAGCAGAAACTGGTCTGAATTGGGGGAATGAGACACTCCAAAAAAGGGCAACAGGTTAGCCATTATCAATATTTTGTTGCATTGATGATTTTATTTATGAATATTTAAAAATATTACATTCACGAAAATTTAAGGAAGACTGATGATCCTTCATAGGGCTTTAAATAATAATAAATAATTTTTGCTGGCTTTTGATCAATTAAAGGGTTTCTATTCAACATTATAAACACTTCATACATTGTATATATTGAGAACATTATATAAATTGTGGTTAATTGTGTTTAGCTCAAATACATAAGGAGTAGAGATAAAAAGGGAGATTAAGAATTCTTTGTTGTCGTATCGTCGCAAGCTCCAACTGAGCTAGCCAAGGCATTACAATTAAAATCAAATAAAATTAATCTTTTTGAGTAAAAAAGGGGACACCGGATTATTGCAACGTTATCATAGCTATATATATATATATATATATATATATATATATATATATATATATATTATATATATATATATATTACACATACACACACACACAAACATTTGTTCTACCATTAAGAATTCTAATAAATTGAATATGAACTAAGCGTAGATATGTTGCTATAAATACAACATTCATGTGGTATTGCAACATAATGCACACATGTCGTAATAAATGTGTTTAATAATACTTTGATATTTAAAATATAGTCTTTAATTAATTTAACTATAAAAGTTCATTACACTAAATTAAATGCATTTTACGTATAAACAACTAACAAAATCAAAATCTATCCATTACAGTTTATATTTTCTATTACAAAATAATATAAACACACGAGATCAAGATATCGCATAATTTTACTTTAACGACTTGTGCATGTGGTTCCCATAGCCTATCGTAAGTACGAACAAGTCTCTAACATATTCAATATGTTAATGTGTGTATATGCATGTGTGCATGTGTATGTGTGCATGCACATGTACATGTGCATGTGTACGTGCATGCATGTGTGTACCTGCATACAAGCATGCATACATGCATGTGTGTGAGTGTGTGCATGTACATGTGCATATGAATGTGTGAGTTTGCATGCATGTATGCATGCATATTTTGTTTGCATTAATGCATGTGATAATATGTATTCATGTATGCTTACGTAGATGCGTATAAGTGAATGTGTTTTTAGATAGCAAGTACTCATGGTAGGCAATAAATAAAATAAATGGAAAATTAAATAAGTTAAGCTATTTGAAATAATTACAAAGTCATTAAAATCAATCCACCTATGTCAATGTGATAAAAATAAATAAATATTTAATCATGTCAGGACAGTAATAACAATACTGAATAGAATTAGGAAAATGGCCAGTAGAATTTCATCAAATAGCATTTCCTTGAGATCATTTGAACGTATACCAACATTATAAGATTTATTAATAACAATAAGAAGTACTAGAGCGCAAATATGTATTAAAAAATACACAAAATGCATGTGACATACATTTTTAGAGTAACTTGCTATAATTAACTAACAATGCGTGATAAACCAGGCATATGTGGCAATCATTATAAATTCAACAATTAATGTATTTACTTATACTATTTAAGTTAACATACAAAATAATGCTTTAAATAAATATTTAATAAATATGTACAACAAAAAAAAATTAAACATTTTTTAACTAAATTACCTAATGTTATTGATCAGCTATTATTGTTTCTTCAGTTTTTACATCTGCCAAACTAGATAATGCTTTTGTTAACACTGTAGCATCCTTTAAAGAAAGTACTTGAAGAACTTGTGGACCATCAGTGCCAGAGCCTTGAATCACCATGGAATGTGTTGTGAGTCCACCTGAAGTTACTGTCAATCCATCCATCGAGTCTCCATTATTTGGTTCAACCTTAAATTTAAGTTTTCTGTTAATACATATTAATAATTTATATAAGATGACAATTATGTTTCTTTTTAATAATCTATACTTAATAAGGAAAAGCTTATTATTTATAATATTTTGCATTTATATAGCTGCAACTCCTCAAAGTATTTTAAAATTATAAAATAACTATGTGGCAGTATTATTAAATTGCAGTCAATATGATAATCAATCCTATTACAAAATGATTTCCAACAAATTGTTACAAATGATACATATTATGCATAATAATGCTTATTAGAAAAATTGTAAAATAACCAAATAGAGTGAGAAATGGTAATATATTTAATAACATTTTTAAATTTCAATACCATCAATTTGTTTATGACCTCTAACAATTTAATTTTTGTAAATAGTTTTATTTTAATTCTAATACTTTGCAATTTCCTTAGTTTAGAAAACACAATATTTACTAAAAAAATTAATTTACTCTAGGTAAACAGTAGTATATGTAAAATCACATAAATTTGGTGCACTGGATATATATTACTATTTAAATAGTTAAAACCCTAAGAGGTGAACTAAAATGGCCTTAAGGCTGTTTAGAAAATAAAAATGTTCATATTACAGCAACAATAATGACTACAGAAATTATCGTACTACTGTAAACATCTACCAATACAAATTTTATTATTTAAAGACAACTAAAATTCTTTAATTGATTCATTAAACTTTACGTAGATAGCTAAAGTGAAAACCGTATTTTATTTACTAAACTGTTTAAGTAATTTATTTAGATAAGCTATAATATTTACACTAATTTTATAATAATTAATAGAATGTTTGTTTTCCACTATACACTTTTCGCAAAAGCATTTGACTGATATGCATCTTATAGCATGAGGGTTGAGAGATAGTAAGGAATATATGAGCATGCAGCGCCTGTGTTACTGGGTAATGTAAACTGAAAAGAGCCAGGTTGGCCTTTCACTGCCTGGGTTATTCATATTAAAAATGCTCTACTATAAGACTTGAGCTTTGTGATAAATATATAGCTATTTACTAGTTTATTTTCAAGTTAGTAATTATATCAATCTTTTAATAAAAGTTAACAAGGTAATTAATATTTAGATATTGGTTAAAATAAATCCATAAATAAAAATCCTTAAACATAATTTATAAACACTTTCCAAACTGTCACTTTATTAGGGTATTCTTATTTATGGCACAAAAATTTTTTAAAGCCACAAATGAATTGGCTAAAAAAACTTTTACATCAAATCATATTGTGAAACCAAAACAATAAGCAAAAAGAGACAAAAAGTTATTCATGAATAATGCACTAGTAAGCAGTAGTGAAGTGACACACCAGGATATCTGAGAAAATTGCCCTGATAATGAGATAAGAGATCATATAAATATTAATTTCACAACTGTAACTGCAAACTTGACATATACTCCTAAGAGCATTATTCCTTATCCTAATGTGAGGATTTCCGAGTATTTTGGTGTGTTTGTCAAACGATATTCAGAGAAAACAAAAACGGTTAGAGCATTTCATAGGAATTGAGAGTCGGTTACAGTTCTACGAGGAATTGTTGTGTCCATTGGAAGTTTACGTGCTAAATTTCAACAAAGGGGGGGCCGAACGAGGCTATATAATCACCCGAATGGAATTATAACGCTCTTTTTAATTTTTCGTTGTTCCTACATTCTACAAAGTTACTTCCAGTAAAATATTTAGTGAAGTTATATTAAGTTTATTAAGATAAGTACACACAAGTGTGTGTAATGTGTAATGTCCAGTTATTTAAAAGCTAGAAGCTGAATAAAAAATTAGAAACGGAACGTAGATGGTATACGTAAGCACTACAATCACTATTTTGGTTTTGGAATGTATTAAAATTGGTTGTCAAGGAGTAGTGATTTACAGATAACCAGGATATATTGTAAAAAAGTATAGGGGGCTTATTTAATTTTGTTTGGTAGTGCTGTAAATTTGCACTCATGGTTAAAAATTTTACTATGAGCTCATGTTAAGACGAAGGGATAAAGTCAGGTATGAGGAATGCCCTCTCACTTTAACAGAATAATTGTTTAATACGGTTATCAAAGTAAAACATTTCCTTGAAAATAAAATTGTTGTTAGTACGAAGCATCCAAGTGTGCATAATGGAAAATATTATGAAAATGTAATAGTTATTGACTATAAATAGAGTGTGTTGTATTTGAAAATTGCATTATTTTGAGTGTGAGTGTAGAGTGTGTTTTCTTTTAGGTTATAGCATGGTAGCAGTAAGGCAGAGTTTTTGGATTCAACAATCCAGGTAAGCGTCTGTGTTTAGTATAAAGGTTTTTAATGAAAAAAAGAAGGGTGAGCGGAGCAGCCGAGGCGACTACGCGATGATATATATATATATATATATATATATATATATATATATATATATATATATATATATATAAAATAAGATGTATCTGTAAACAAACTCTTATGAAAATAATAAGAGCTATTGACAAATACAAATCGGGCTAGTAGTTATATAGCCATTAACAAAACAAATAACTTGTCTTTTATTATATATATATATATATATATATATATATATATATATATATATAGTATAATACACATGTATGTTTTCATGGGATGTAGTCCAAATAAAACAACAGATTAAAATTTACTGTTTAATCAACCACCTAACGTTTCAATACATACATACATACAGTAAATTTTAATCTGTTGTTTGATTTGGACTACATCCCATGAAAACATACATGTGTATTATACTATAAGTCTGACCAGTCCATTATTTGATTAATGTATATATATATATATATATATATATATATATATATGCTACGAGCTGCATTCTCCAAAAGACTGCTTACAAAAATCCTAGAATGCTAATACACTAGCCCCACAAATTGGGCGCCAAGTAAATGCTACAATAAATCACATACATTTATTACATACTCAGAGAAAAATACATGCCAAATCACAAGTAAACCCCTCATTCACACATAATTTATACATTATATACATCCCCTTTTAAAATAATACATTTTGCAATCAATGATTTCCCAGATTAATTATTTCCAATTGATTATACAAGAAAGTAGCAGGGCTTTACCACATATTTTACATTAACCTTGGTTTAATAAGAGCTCCTAGTAAAACCTTAACCTCTCGTGCTACTTTTCGCACATCCAACAGCAAACAGTCTCTTTTACTTTGTACAAAAAAAAAACAAATATTGCTAATATCGTAAACCCCTTTTTAACATAAATTCCCACATAAAAATACAGCAAAATAATACAACAGAAAAAGGTTCAATCTGCAACTCTTTCCAAGTTTGTCCTTTTAGTTCATAAATTATACCCAAAATGCACAAAAGTCATTAAACACCAGTTTATACACATGATCAATAAAAAGCATCAATTACCTGGATAATATTCCTGCATATGGCTGTGGCATACAGAAACACTCCAACCTGACTTGCAATAACCATAATTGCCAGCTGCAACCATTTGACCACGAAATCAACTCATCTACCACATTGAAGGTGCATCCAAATTCCCCAAGCTCTGCTATTAATACCATTGACTGTTAGTACACAACCAAATTGACCAACCACTGACATCTACTCCATTTCCATTTGTATTCTTTTACACACTTAGTGCAAATTAAAATTAAAACAATCTTTACCTATGTAGAGTACTCTTTTATTCAACTCTTTAAAGTATTTTACTCTTGGAGCCATCAACTGGTCGTAGACTAAGAGAAAGCATTATGCTATTCAAACTTGGAGACTAAGAGAGACCCCGACAACCATCTCTTAGTGTTTATATATCCTACTTCCCCCTTCAAAGCATGTTAGAATTCTTCAAACGTTCTACAATACAAACATTCAATTCTACATACACTTCCAATGGTTACCCAATTATTAAAAACACTCTCACTAAGGTACACAAACAACTCCAACCGCAACCGAAATTCTAGAAATTGTTTCCACACCAACAAGCTCACGTAAACATTTCTCTGTATTTCCTTTCCAACAGAAGCTCACTTCTTTGAAAATCACTTAAACATCACAAACACGCACCTAACTAACCGATTTTCCTCGAATTTCAATAATCCAACTCTTGTCTATTCACCCCAGCTGACAAAATTAATGTTTAAAATACGCCCCTAATGCAACATATGTAGTATCTATCTCACTCCAACCCACGCCCCAAGATCACCTCTTTCTTGCTTTGTACTCACTCCACTTTGTATAACCACCAATTTGTATTCACTCCATTAACTTATATTCATCACACATGTTATCCTTATTTCGTTCTAACATACATGCTAAAGCAACTATCCTTTACTTCGTCTGCCTTCCCCGGTGTCAACGAACGTTACCGTTCGATGTACGCCAATCTCACTTGTACATATTCTATCTAATAATCTCTCAACCTACATAACTTTTTAATGAAGCTATAAATCTAATCTCAATTGACAGTAGTAACCAACACTACCTAGAATTTGCTTGTTATTTGTGCAACGTTTTCTCCCCTAATTAAAATTACACAGAATTTGCGACGGTTACACTTGTTTATTTAATTTAATACTAGGAAGGCTGTTTCAAAACACTTTCACAACTTCTCGTAAATAATCTAACGGCCAACCTTGCTTGTAAACTAAACTCTTTCAAATCTTAAAAACGCTTTTTAGAAAATATCTCTATACTCTATACAACTGTTAAAATATGTTTATAACTATGAAATTTGAAATGCTATGTTATATACACCTTATGAATATGTACATCTGCAGGATTGTAAAAATTAACTTTTAGCTTCCTAAAATATTACAGTAAAATTATTAATTGCTACACTAACGATTTTAAAAGCATTTCCAATTGTAATTTGTTGTTTTTACATACTGAATCGCAAAATAAGTTACCAAATGAATTATTAATTTCTTTTTAATACTCAAAAATCACAGCATAATCGCCCTATTTGAATACAAATAAAAACTAATTTAGATTTTTTATTTGAATTGAAATATACTTTTATTCAAATACTCCCTAACTCACTATCTATACTTTTATTTACACCTATGATTTATACCTATTCTAACTTGCAACTATCTATGGTTTACCATTATTATATACACCTATTATTACCAATTATTATTAACACCTATATTTACTTGAATCTCACTCTTTTTTATTCATAGAGTCATTCTTCTTATATATGACACGGACCCTTAACTTTTCTCGTATCTCAATGAATACTATACTAACTGTTTCACAGAAAACATCTTCGACATGCTGACTTGAAAATTCTTCATATGCCCCTAAAATTGCCTGCTTGGCCATACTCAATGCTATACTTGACTTAGACAAACCATACGGTTTAAAATTACAAATTTTTCCTTCCACTGAAAATCCCATGTACATTCTAGAATTTTTATGTAACGGAATCAACCAGAAAGAATTCCTCAAATCAAGCTTACTGAAAATCAGTTTACCATTTAACCTAGTTAAAAGTGTGTCCATGGATGGTGGACAATGAAATTGCAGTTTAGTCCTTTGATTAATTTTTCTTGCATCTAAACACTACCGAATGCTATTATCTTTCTTCTTGACCACTACCAACAGGTTTAGAAAATGCGTATTCAAATATTCAATTATGCCATCACTCAACATTTTTCCCAACTCACAATTTACTTGCTCCCTATGTGCTGCAGGTATCGGGTATATTTTAAAATTAAACGGTTTTGAATTGTCAACCTCTAAAACATGCTCATAACCCAGCACTGTGCTTGCCTCCACACTTACTAATTCTGAATGTTTCTTCAACAGTGCCTGAACTTCCTCTAATTTCTTCTCCGAACATTTAATAGTATCTAACACATTTACTCCCCCATCATCTATTTCCATTAAATTTACACTTAACCCCATGTCATCTTCTGTGTCATCATAACTAGCTTTCCAGGACAATTCTATATCCCTAACCTTTATTAATCGTTTCTCCATGTCTATAACCAGACCTAACTTCATCATACAATCCATCCCCAAGATGATTTTAAATTTTAGTCCAGGAACAATCACAAATTCCTGTTCACAGCTTAATGAACCTATCTCTAATTTTAACACAACAACGCTATTTACTACAGCAAACCTCTTTTTGTTCGGAGCTACTAAATGACTCCTCTTAATTGGCATAATTCTATCACAAATTTCTTCCCAAATTTTTGTCACAAATTCTTCTGATACTAAACACGCCTCTGCTCCTGAATTGAGCAATGGTCCTACCCTATAATTTAAAATTTTAACCTCTACTATCGACAAACAAACTTTCTCAACTACTTCTGGTTCAACTTCCTCCTCAATCGTCGTAAATTTTCGTAGATGTTCATATTTACATATTGCTAACTCTAGTGGTTTGTCGCTTATTGAAAAACCTCTAGAATGCTACTACACCAGCCCCACGAATTGGGTGTCTTATAAATGCTACGGTAAATCACATACATTTATTACAAACTCAGAAAAATACACGCCAAATCACAAGTAAACTCCTCGTTCACACATTATTTATACATTATATACATCCCCTTATAAAATAATACATTTCGCGATCAATAATTACCCAGATTAATTATTTCCAATTGATTATCCGAGAAAGTAACAGGGCTTTACCACATGTTTTACATTGACCTTGGTTTAATAAAAGCTCCTAGTAAAACTTTAACCTCTTGTGCTACTTTTCGCACATCCAACAGCAACCAGTCCCTTTTATTTTGTACAAAAAAAAATAACGAATATTACTAATATCATAAACCCCTTATTAACATAAATTCCCACATAAAAATACAGCAAAATAATACAACGGAAAAAGGTTAAATCTGTAACTCTTTCCAGGTTTGTCCTTTTAGTTCGTAAATTATACCCAAAATGCACAAAAGCCATTAAACACCATTTTATACACATGGTCAAATGCTATCCCTGCATACGGCCTGCTATCATTCCCTCAAAGACTGCGGCATACAGGAACACCCCAACCTGACTTGCAATAACCATAACTGCCAGCTGCAACCATTTGACCACGAAATCACCTCATCTACCACATTGAAGGTGCATCCAAATTCCCCAAACTCTACTACTAATACCATTGACTGTTGGTACATAACCAAATTGACCAACCACTGAGCATGTTAGAATTCTTCGAACTTTCTACAATACAAACATTCAATTCTACGTACACTTCCAATGGTTACCCAATTCTTAACAACACTCTCACTAAGGTACACAAACAACTCCAACCGCCACCAAAATTCTAGAAATTACCCTCACACCAACAAGCTCACGTAAACCTTTCTCCGTATTTCCCTGTCAAGCTTCATATCTTTTAACAAAGCTATAAATCTATTCTTAATTGACAGCGGAACCCAACATTACCTAGAATTTGCTTGTTATTTGTGCAACGTTTTCTCACCTAATTAAAATTCCACAAAAATTGCGACAGTTCCACTTGTTTATTTAATTTAATACTAAGAAGGCTGTTTTCTCGTAAATAATCTAATGGCCAACCTTGCTTGTAAACTAAACGCTTTGAAATCTTAGAAACGTTCATTAGAAAATATCCCTATACTCTATACAACTGTTAAAATATGTATATATATCTATGAAATTTGAAATGCTATCTTATATACACTATACCTTATGAATATTTACATATGCAGGATTATGAAAATTAACTTCGGTTCCAATTAAATCGACAACTTGATGTTGAACAAAAGCATGTTGATGTAGAACAGTTAGTTCCTCTTAAAGTTCCAGGAGGATCTGGCAAAAGCAAAATACGTCCAAGAGATAAAGACTGTTGGTAGTACCCGAGTTATCTACAGGATCAATCCATATCAAACAAACCAAAATTTTGTTTCATGATTTGATTTTCTCTCCACCGAAGTCTTTCAATGTTATGATCAAATCCAGCATTTTGTTCACTGATCTCTTTCTGTGTTTTGTCTAAATTGTTGCTGTTTTATCCATTCAGCGATTTATCATGCAGCCATGCTAGCATGTTGTGATAAGCGCATGTTGAGTGTGCACATTTTGTGTGCATGTGTGTTAAGTGTACATGTAATGTACATGTGTACATATGTGCCATGTATGCATGTTATATAAGCATGCATTTTGTGAATATGCATGTTGTGCATTATTTATGGTATGCATGTGGTGTGAGAGTACGCTGTATATGTGCATGTTGTATGCACATAAGTTATGTGCACATGTTTTGGGTGCATTTGCATATTGTGTGTACAAGCATGCATTGTGTTTTAATGCGTATATGCTGTGTGCATGTTATGTATGATTTTGTTGTATGCCCATGTGTTATGCATGTGTTTGCAGTATGTATGTGAACATGAGTAGGCCTGCATATGTGTGTATAGGCACTTACACATGTCTGCATGTGTATGGCATTATATGATATGGTATAAAGTAATCTCCTGTATCACACCCTAGTTAATCTGTTACTTTTAATACAATATGTCATATCACTATCAGGTTATAGATACATACCTTTGGTATTTGAACAACTGGTGTCATACATACAGTTCCATCACTATTTGTATGTAGCTGTTGTATATTAGCAACCATGGTTTGATACATGGACGCTGAAACTGGAACTGTAATTACACCACTTACTGAAACAAAATTAAAAATCAAATTTCCAAGCTCTAATTGCAACTAGTATTGACTATATTTTAGTATAAATGCCTTCAGTGTTTGCAGCAATATTATAGGACATGTTACTGTTATATATTGCAATCAATAACTGGCAAACAATTCTAAAAAATATTTACTAACAGATATTGGTTGATTCGCTACTGAAACAGAGTATCCAGTAACTAGAAGTATCATTTCAAATCAATATACTGTTAGGAAATATAGCAAAAACAAAGGTCTGAATAAAAGTTAAGCCTATACCCTTTCTAGTCCAATAGTGACTAGATGTAAGAGCAGACAGCCAATATAGACCTGATGATGGTTAATATTATTGAGTCGAAACGTCATCAGTCTAATTATCCTTTTTAGAATCCATTGACAACAATGTGAGGTGATGCCTGGAAGAACAGCATACCAAATGTCTGTGTATACATGTATGCATGTGCATGTACACATGAACATGGATGTAGGTACATTCGCATATATGCACACATGTGTATGTAGCTGAGCATGAGTGTATGCACATGTATATAGTTGTTTACACATGTGTGTGTGCATACATGAGTGCATGTGAGCACACGTGTTAGTTGTTTTTCTTTAGATCACATCCTGAATAAGATGAATTTTTGTAGTATAAGATTGCTATTTGATATTGTCATATTTTTCAATGTAGATAACTTCCACTCATTCATGATATCGCAGCACAACTTGTATGTATTTTTGTAAAATGACCATTGTCAAATGGCAATATATTTGCATTTTCAACAATTACTAAATAATATTCTAAGTGCTAAAAATTAACAATCAATAATTAAATTGCTCAAAGTAAAATAGAAATTAGACAAAATATAGTAAAAAACAGCTTAAACAAAATATTTATTTTATTGTTTGTGTATTTTCATTATTGTATTTATGTGCATAAACTGTCCGAATGAATTATGTCGTGATTTATACTGCTTTACTTACTTACTAACATAGCTTTTTCTCATTTTGTCAATTATAACAGTTGAAATTTCCTTACAGAAAATAAAATAATCAATGTCTTTTTCGTACTTTTTATGTATATAACCTGCCACACGTTGCAACATTTTTTTTTATTGTCGAGGAAAAAATTGCTAGTTGAATAAAGTTAGAAGTATAGAGAAAAAAAATTGAAAAAATTGTCCCAGAATATTTATTTACAAAATTAGGTCAATTCTAAATTTTGAATAAGTCCTTGATACCATATAGAAAATAACATGCAAGTTGTTATTTTCAAAATTGGTTCAATTACAAGGCTAAGTTCGACATTTTGTACCCATAATCTTGTAGAAAACAATTCAGTTATTATGAAACCTAGTTTGTAAAGACATTAATAGCAACTTAATCTTCCAAAAGACCATGTAACAACCTTATTGTTCAAGAAATACCTTGTGGTTTTCAACTTGTTTCATACACATGGTGTGTGGACATTGAACCTTTGTTCTAATAAGACTTCCTCTGCTTGAACTGTCCTTGCATGTAGTTTTTCTAAATCCTTTCACTTGCACATCATCTCCGAGGCAAGCAGGTTGCAAAGTCATATAAAATAGTAATTCTCTGGGTCAATGTTTAAATTTGCTCATCAACTATGCATGAAGATTATTAACATTGTAACTCATTAATTGTAAATAGAAATTACTAATATCATAACTCAATAGTTTAAATTCGAACGTTAGATTTAAAGAATTCATTTTTAGAGAGGAGAGATGTAAAGGATTTTTAGTAGATGGGTATATTTACCAGATATCGCTTTTGATTTGTCTATGAGCACGGTAGTATTAGTTGAGGCTATGCAGTGTAATATGGGACCATTTAATGAAGCCTTTATCAAACATATTATTGAGATTTCTATATTTAATTAGGCTACTCTGCAGTATTTTATGAATTTGGTGTATGTAGAAAGAAGTTTATTGAGATGGAACTTGGTATCTGATAAAACTTTGTATTAATATGAGAGAATGAAAAAATTGAGAAAGATAATGAGAGATTTCAAGTGATAAAAGATGAGACTGGAAAAGTTGATTTTGATTTAGTTTCTGAGTATGTGAAGTAAAGGTTGAACTATTTAGGAAGAAGGCCATTATAAATAGATAATTAAGTGTGTATATGTGTACCATAAGTCTAATGTAAATAATTATATATACTAAGTAATTAGAAATAAAAATAGAAAATTATTCATCAATGTAAAAACTTTAGCACTCAGCGTGAACACAGTGGGAGTGATATCCAATTTTATATTTTAATTTGGGGAAGATGGTGTGATTATAGGTTTTCAAAAAATCATATAACGTCATCCCATAACCTACAACGCCGCAAACTCGAGCAAATTATGAAAAATTTAAGAAAAAGCTCAAATTATGTTTATATTAATTTGTTGGTAAAAAGAAGCGTATTTGGAAAAATACTCAGTATATGAATTATAAATGTATAAAGACTTGATTGACAGTGGCTTTCGTTCTTATGTGGTATTTCACTATATTCTGTGCGTGAGAAAACGTTTATCAAAGAACTTCAACAACAAAGTAGTCAATTGTGTGTCAAATACGCGTAAATGCATAATTACTATAAAAGGTTTTCAAGTTTGCAATTAAAAACAGGGACCATGTGCAGATACTCTATGAAAAATTAACGTTACAGTTGAAAAGCCTATTGAATTTTCATATGTAAAGCGATAATATGTAATTACATTTTTCTCATAATACCAAACAAAGGTTGGTGTTTAGATGAAAACGTATTTATTTAAAATATCAGTTGATATTCAAAGAAAACGTTACGAGTTCGTTGAACGTATTCTGGAATAATTGAGTACCTAAATGAAACATAAGGTGAATAATGAAAGTCGTAAAGGTAACGCAGAGGTAAACGACATAAGAGAAATTGTGAGATAAAATAAGACTAAAATAAGGAATAATGTCAATTAATTAGTGTAACACAAACCGGTAGCATAAAAAGTCGATGTTACCGTCACACACTTCTGGAAACGGACCAATTACAAGGCGTGACAGGCAGGGGATCGCCATTATAAATTCAATAGAATGCAAGAATTGACTCAGTCGGTGAGTCATTCCAACATCATAATGCTAAATCATATAATATGTTCGTAGTTAGAGGTTGATCTAACATGCATCATATTAGCAATTGAAATTATTTTATTGAAACAGCGAAGGAAAAGTGTTTTAAATTCTCGAAAGCAAGTAAGATGATTTGAAGTATATTAAAATCGTTTCAAAAATGGAGAATAAATAAATAAATAATAATTAACTACTTCAAGATAAAGTTTTAATTTAAACAAAAGCATATATGGAATTGGAATGGTAATTTTGGTATTCAATAGTATTTTAAAACGATTTTGAAACATGAATGGATGATTAAGTGCTGGACAAAGGCAACGACCAGCAGATATTTTTTACGGTAACTAAAATTACGTTTAACATTTTAAAAGGACATTTCTATTGATTATTTAAGCTATATGATAAAGAGTATTTTAGGATTTGAATTTAAAGTAGAGTGTATGTACAAGTTGATAATTTGATTTGAAGCGTGACTGCCATCGGTGAGGTTTTGCCAGTACATAAAATAATTTATTAAACCTAACTGATCAGATATGTTTAAATTCAATTTTAAAGGGGTGGATATTAAGTTATCTGACCTATCTTGACAAATTTTGAACATTATAAGATTTTATTAAGGACTTATTTCGTGAATGAAATTAAAATTACACTGTGGGCATCCTAATTATAAAAGATGCTTTAGACTCTATTTTTAGTAAAAGTAGAAAAGAAGATATATATATATATATATATATATATATTTATTGTTGAATTTAAGATATTGTTTGTAAGACAATGCTGTTGCAATTTATGACTCTACTGTTTTAATATTTGTGTGAAAATGCTTTTTCTCACTATAAATTTGAAGTCTCATTATAATTCTGAAAAGCTAACTAAAAATAATTAAATAATGAGCATCTTTAATCCATAGCTTGGGGCTCATTTAGAAACAATACAGGTCACATCAATATATATATATATATATATATATATATATATATATTATTAGAAATATTTGTAAACAACGGTTATCCTAAAGCTCTCTTACAGAAACTAATCTACAATAATAATTTAAATATCAACACTATTAATAACAAAAACAACATTATCTATAAAAGACTGCCTTTCTTTACTAACTTGACACCACATTTAATCAGAACATTAAAACATCCAAATATTTCAATTGCCTTTGAATACACAAACTGTATTAAAAACCTGTTTACCAAACTAAAAGATCCGGCACCTAAATCTTTGGATAGCAACTTAATTTATAAGATAGCCTGCAGTTGCCAGAAATGCTACGCAGGGCAAACTTCACAATGGTTAAGAAATCGTTTAACTCAACACAGAAGCGATTGCCGTTTTGACTCTAAGAAATGTGCTCTATCCACATATGTATACGACAGCAAACATACTCCTAATTTTGAAGAATGCTTAATATTAGATAAGGAACCTGAATATAAAACAAGATTATATCTCGAATCTTTCTACATCAATAAAGAAGCTAACTGCATGAACAATAAACAAGATATAGAAAATTTCCATAACATCTACGCTTCCTTATATAACATGAACCAATTTAAATCATAATCACACCTTTAAAAGCAATTTCTCTCTTTTCTATGCATCAAAGTATGTTCACTTAACCACAAATGTATTCTGTCAGTATGTATCAATTATAACTGTCTCCACCTATATCGCTGACAGACTTTTACCAAAATAGTTAAAAAATTTGTGTTTCCATCTAAATTCATTTTATTTACAAACCATTAGGATTATTTATAGTAAGTGTATTCATATAAACTATCAATTTGTTATTTACGTACTTCAATTTATAGATCTTTTGACAAAAGCACAAAAATGTCGCCGAAACGTCAAGAAATTAAATAAAATTTAATAACAACATCTTTAATTATCCATTGGACTTCATACCCACTACATACATCCAGTCAGCATTAAATATTTAATATTAATCAGTCCATTAATTATAATATTATATATATATATATATATATATATATATATATATATACATACAGGGTGGGAAAAATTTCAATGTGCAGTATGGGGATCTCGGAAACTATAAGAGCTAGAAAGTTGCTTAAATGGGAAAAAACTGGTGCAATTATAAGCTCAGTTTAAAACTAAAAAGAAAATAAATGTATCTCTGTCCGTTCTAAAAATATGGCATAAAAACCAAAAGTTACCAAATTCGAAAATGCTTAATAACTCCTATATAGCCATAAATGTGAAGCTTGGTTCATTTACATAAGTGATTAGCAGGAATTCAACGAAGTTATCAGAATTTTTCTAAGCCCTCTGTATTCAGAGATGCGACTTTCAACTTTTTTATTTTTTATGGACGTCACATTGGATTTTTACATTTTTAAATAAGGGGAGAAATTACAAATTCATTGATATACCGCATTGTATACTTTTCATTTAAAATGGCCGAAATATTGTAAACTGTTTAGCTTATATGATATAAGAAACCCAACTCAGTACGTCAAAGGTTTAGATTCTTCTAGGGCCTATTTCACAGCATTAGTCACTCGCATGATGCAATATTCCAGCGCAGTTTCGCGCTTTATCACAATGAGCTATCAGTATAATTTAGGGCTATCATAAAATCTCGCGTAAACTTCTTTAGTGCACAAAATCAATGATCGCTTTCTCTTTCTTGTAATGTAAATAGAGCTTATTAAAACGCGTCCTCCTATCTATTTTTATGACCTTCCGATAATAGGGTTTCTTACAATTGGGGCGTTTATTCATTAATTTGCCTTTTTAATGGGTTTTAGAACATTTCTCGAAAGAATGACGTATTCTTTATTAAATAGCGTAAACATAAGTTATTCCAGAACTAATTCGAAATTAATTTCTTTGAAAGAAAGCTATTCTTTATTGAAAACTTATAAAGATGGTATTTTTAATGAGAATCAATACTTTTTGCCATTTATTTTTCAGAAACATACGAATTGAAATGTGTTCAGTACTTTAAAAGTATATGACTTATTTTTAGTCAAGAATAAATGCCTGTATACGGATTTTCATATTAATACAATGAATGAATGCCAATTTTACAATTGGACTTCGTTTTTATGCTTTATTTAAAATGAAAACTTGTTTTAAGGTATCTTTCAGGAGACATTATTTACACACAACTGAAATGGATCAACATAATCAGTGAATTTAAAATTGCGTTTCGTTCCTAAATGGTATGTGTCCTTAGAGTGTGTTATTTTACCTAGGAATCTTATTTTATGTGCTAATGGAATACGCTTAAGTTTCTACAGGGTAAAAAATTAAGCATAGGAAAGTTTTATTTGTCTGTGTTTTTCTTCTTTTTGACAGAATTTGTGTTGAATGACTCTTAGGACCTTATTATCACATTAATATATGTATATATATATATATATATATATATATATATATATATAATTAATATTCTTCAATGATGGGTTTAAGAGGTCAGCTGGTAGGAATTAAAAGGAAACTCTTTTTAAATGCCTAAATTTTCGGATCTATATTTTATTCTTGATCACAGGCTTTTCTAAAATAATGTTAACTAGGCTAAAGTTTACATAAAATAAATATAACTTACAAATAGAGAAAATAAAATTGGCTTCTAAATGAATGGATTTTGTACATAAAAGTTTTGGATTTTATTGCTTTTTGAAGTTGTAAAATTGTATAATTTGTAAAAGTATTAAAATGTCAAAAAAATTTGTTTCTAAATTGATGGATTGTATGATTTTGTATGTGTGCATGCAAATTTCTGTTTGTAGGAGGGTTTGCTTGTGTTGTGTGTATGCGTGTGTGTGAGTGCATTTGTATGCGTTCGTGTGTGTATGTGTGTGCATGTGTGTATATGTGAAAGCGTGCATGAGTGTGTGTGTATGTGTGTGTGAGTGTGTGTGTTAGAGAGAGAGAGAGAGAAGAAGAGAGAGAATGAATCAACATATACATTTTAGTGTTACTTGAGTTATGTGTTTATGTACTAACAATTCTTGCATTAACTATTTATCAACTATTGCTCTAAAATTAAGGAGATAGGTATAAATCGAACTTAAGCCATTAATATCAGTTCTTTTATTTATTGCATTTTGATTTTGAAAGATATGACACATTTCTAAGAACCATCTTTTCTGTTTATCTTTTTCAAATTCTAAAATTTGAGGATTTTCAAAATCCATTTTGTGATTAGAAGTAATTAAATGTGGTAATAAAGCACAGGAATTTGGTTTGACTTTAATGTCGCTTTTATGTTGTGTTATATGTTGGCTTAGGCATTGTGAGGTTTGGCCAATGTATAAATTATTGCAATCTAAACATTTAATTTTGTATACAATGTTTCTTTGTTGGGGTTTTGGAGTTTTATCTTTTAATTTTGAGAAAAGTGTATTTATTGTTAATATATTTCTTTTAGCAAATTTAAAATTATTATTTTTAAAGACTTGAATTAATTTTTGAGTTAAGTGTTCGATGTGTGGTAGTGTTTTGTGTATGTGGTTACTTTCGGGATTGATATTGTTATTATTATTATTAGTGTTATGGTTTGTATTTATATTTATTTGGGAATTATATAACAATTTCGTTATTAATGAAGGTGGATAATTGTTAGTTATTAATATATGTTTTAGCTTTTGGATATTTTTATTATAAAAGTAGGATGTGATATCTTTTAATTCTATTCTTCAATGCAAGAATAAAATTTATTTTTGTTTTAAAAGGGTGGTAGGAAAATAATTTAAATACCTATTTGAGTGTGTAGGTTTTGGTACCAATCTAAAATAATTTTATTTTGAGCGTTTCTAATTAATAATGTATCTAAAATGGTATCGATCTATTAGATTCAGTTTCTATGGTAAATTTGATATGGCTGTTATAATTATTGAAAATTTCTAAAGTTTCATTGATTTTGTTATTTGGAATAGCTGTCACTAAATCGTCTACAAATTTTTTTATAAACGGTAGGTAAAATGGTAGTTGTAGAATAACTATGTCTAATAATTCGTCCATCACTATCTGTGCTAAGATGGGACTTAGATTTGATCCCATGGGGCATCCAAAAATCTGAGTGTAAAATTTATTATTAAAAGAAAAATAACAACTATCAAATAAAAATTCAATTATTTCTAAAAATATTATCTTAGAAAATTTACAATTTGGTTCAATTTTGTTCCATATCTTGCTAATGTTGCTTATAACTAGTTCTTTAGATATGTTTGTATATAGGGATTGAACGTCCAAACTTATAAGTATGTAGTCTTTTGGTAATTGAAAATTATTAATTTGTTCAGCAAATTCAAAAGAGTCTTTTACATTATAATTTTTAGTAGAAACGGATTTTGTTAATATTTCAGAAATGAATTTTGATAGTTGTTCCGTGGCAGAATTATTTGTAGCAACAATAGGACGGTATGGATTATTAATTTTATGAATTTTGGGGAGTCCGTAAAGTTTTGGAATTATACTACTGTAGTTGTTAAAGGATTTTGCTTCTAAATCAT